>BSBK01001732.1:0-45000 GCA_027943335.1 Chamaecyparis obtusa | reverse complement strand
TATATATTCCCGGAATAGGAATGTAGTGATTCTCATCTATACTAAAAACAACCTTCTCAAGGCCTTCCAGTATGTCCTTAATGAAGATCTTTTTTTTCACATTGACTATTTCTCCTTTTGAGTATCCAACTTCAATGGTGATTGAGATATACAAACCCACAATATGACCACTGGTTTGGATAGTGTACGCATTATCAAAGTAAAACTCCCCCAAACTTTTTTCCAAGGCTCTGCGGCAGTCATTAGGGATCTCCCTTAATATCCTATTCCATCTTTCCGGGAGAATTGGCCCCTGGAAAGCCATTTGTCTCTTTCCATTAGAGAAGGAAGTAATGTTAGTATCCATTCTTAAGCCACTGCTCATTAACTAGGAAAAAACTAATTGTAGCAATACCTAGCTTAAGGATTCGTATAAAAGCTAAGGGGAAAGTTCTGGAGAGAATCGTGTGATCATTTATGATTTTTAAGTGTTATATCGATGAATGATCATAAAGGTACTTCATTATTTATGACTTCTACAATTTTTGACAGCCAAGTACCTATCCTTGGGACTCCGAATTTGGATATGAAAATTAGGCATCCTCTTTCATTATTGCAGAATAGATTGAGAAAAATGTGGTATATGCTTGTATCTATTAGAAATGTTAGAAAGTTATTACAAAGGTGTTAAGGGATAAAAACTTGTGCTACTATTGTAAGGAGTACGTGCTTTTAATCATTTTTGTATTGTGAAGTGTGTTTATGACCCGTATGATTTCCAAAGATTATAATCTCGTCAATAATTATCTAGGTTTTAAATTATATATTAGTCTATTTGTTAACGTTTATAAAAGATTGTCTATTTATTCAAGAATAATCTAGAAAAAAAAAGCTCCATCATTTCATATTATAATCCTCTGCTGAGTGTATCCTCTAAACTTGCCCAAATCTAGATCCTGAAAATCTTCTTTACAAGAAGGGGACATAGAGATTCTTCACTGCTACTTATTATCCCATAATCAAGTCTATCTTTAGATTTAAGTATTTAATACATTAAATTTTTAAGTAGAGTAGAGTGCATCTATTTAAGCAGTCTAGAAAAGATAATTCCAAAACGTAGAAGCTTACTTATTTTGAAGAGAAAGATTAAGCTTTCCTATTGTACTTCTTTGAATTTATCCTGAAGAACTTGATGATGTTGATGAGTATTTATCATCTTTTACCAGTTTAAGCCCGATTTCATCGTCCATGATGAAACCATTCATCTAGTTTGCTTCAGGTGGCGATCTTAAATGAGTGAAGAAGAATAAGAAGTCTAGATTTTGCCTGATGGAGGGAGTCTCCCCTATGTATCTGTCCCAATCTTCTAGCTCGATAATTGGATAAGTCACTGTATCACTCTTCTCATATTTGCAGGGTTTTGGTATAGTTAAATCCATGCAAATGCTCTTTAATACTATGTTTAGATCTCTAAGATATTTTCTTTTGAAAATCCTCCTGCATAAATTTCCTATAGTTTCCACATCGGGGTCTACTTGGAGGGCAGATGCTAGAAACATTGCAGGGATATCCGAATTGACCCGATACTTGTTTGAATTTTCCTTAAATTCCTTTCCCAAAATTATAGATACTGCTCTAACAACAATGTTGTATTTGATCATTAAGATTTTTCTGATCCTGCTAATGGTAATGGCTCCATCAAAGGCTGTTTGATTATGAAAACTTCATAATTTGATTGGGGTAGACATATTCATTGTCTAGAGGAAGACTGCAGGATTGCAACCAAATCCTCTTGTTTTCTTTATAAAGGCTTCTCGAGGGAATTTTTTAAAGATGAGAAGCTCAAGCGTTTGTTATTCTCACGGAGACTAAAAGTTTTCAATTTTCTAATTCATTTATAGAGATGAATAGTTCCTTTTAAATTAGAAAAATAAGGGTCTTAAGGATTAGTTTTATTTGTATAAGTCCATTTTGGTTAAGGTTTTTAGCAATATCTTAAAGATAGCCCCTTGTTTTGGAGTTTTGAAATAATTAATTTTCCGAGTGAGATTAGTTTAAGTATGTTCGGGAGAAAATACAAGGTAAACTACCTTATGAAAACTTGCTATTTGCTATTGTAAGTAAGTATTTATATTGTCAGGGATGTTTGAGTGTGGCTAAGGATTTCCAAATCCCCCTTTTTTTTCTTTTTTTTAAAAAATAATAATTATATTTGATCTATTCCTAGGTATTCATCCTCGCCGATTGCTTTGTTTTCCTTTAATAGGATCTACTTTCTTATTCTATCCTTTCACTATGCTTAGATTGCTTAGTAAGTATGATTATTGTCTAGGTCTTAAACCTTCTTCCTTTAAGTAGATGATAGGAGCTTTCCTTGATCCTAAATAATAGCATTAGAGAGTCTTGAAAGAATACTATTTTGGTATAGATTCTAAAAATAGTATTCAAGATTTTTAAACATTCGGGGTTGTAACTTATTGACCTATAATTCTTCATTATCCAATTATGTCAAGGAGATTCCATCTGCTCCTAAGTTTTCTAATTCATCAGCTCTCTTGTTGCCTTCTCTATAAATGTGATTAATTGATATTTCTAAAAAGGAATCACAAAGTGTCAAAGCTTGGGAGAGGAGGGAGTTTAATCTCCAATTCGGAGTTTCTTTTTTCCTTAGTGCGTTTATGATTAATATAGAATCACCTTCAATTTCTAAGTACTTTAATCCCAAGGATACACGTTTTTAAAGACCCTTTATTAAAGCATATAGTTATGCCCAATTGTTTGTTTCTTCTCCCATAGGGGCTGCAAGTGCTGCAATTTCCTTGCCCTCATGATTATGTATGCTACAACCAATGCCCGCAATTCCTGGATTTCCTCGAGATGCTCCATCAAAATTAAGTTTGTACCAATTATTCTTTGGAGGTTTCCACATGCAATCCTTTCTTTTTCAAGAAATCTGAGGATCGCCTCCAATAAAAGGTGGTAAGACTAATCCTTCCCATTTTCCTCTCATTTTCACATCCCATTGAATCATCCTTAGATCTTTTTTCTAGATTTTAATGTGTTATTGTTCATTTTTTCTATTATAGCTACTTTGATTTTGTTGCATAATTTTCCCCATTCCATTTTTTCTCCTCTAAAGATTCTTCTATTTCATTCTTTCCATACTTCCCATATTAAAATAGATGGGGAGAGAGACCATAGGTTGGCAAAGATGCTCTTTTGTTTGATGATTGGCCATGCTTGCAGCATGGCACTTAGAGATTGGGGAAAGGCTGAGGAATAACCTAAGTTTCCTTGCAGCCAATTCCAACATTGATTTGTGAATGGGCAATTTAGAAATAAGTGATCACCATATTCTTCATCTGCTTCACATAATGGACATCTACTAGGACCTAAAAAACCTAAACTAAAATGATCGGCAGTTAGAAGTCTATAGTTCATTGCTAACCATGTACAAAAACTTGCTTTTGGGGAGCATTCCTTACCCCAGCACAGGTGTATTGGTAAGGAGGTTTTTGGTCTATTATAGCTTTGGGAGATTATCCTGTATCCATCTTTTGCGTTGTATTCTCCTATTTTTGATCCATCCCACACTAATTTATCTTTTGAGTTATTTAATGATATTTTCCTATTATTAAGTATGCCTTTGATTGCTAAATTATCCGAAGCCGAGATCCCATATTTTTCCATAGATACCCATTCCTAGTTTCCATCCTTAAGGATGAGGTAGTCCATGAGATTATGACCTATCTTCTCCTTTAATGAATTTATGAGGTTTGGGTTATTTAGTTTCTTAGATATTATTTCATAGCCACCCCATGAGTCATCCCAAAATAGTACTTCCTTTCCCGAACCTGAACTCCAAGTTTATTTTTCCAGGATAATGTTTCTACATTCCATCATAAAATTCCATATCCTTGATCCTTTCGGGGGATGGATCTCTCTAAAGATATTTATGGGTGAACCATCCCTCAGGTATTTGTGGATAAGTATTTTCGTCCATTTTGCTTCCGGGTTTCTAAAGAGCCTCCATAATAATTTGGCTCCTAAGGCTTTCCCCTGATCTCCTAAGTTTTTCAAGCCTACTCCTCCCTCTTCTTTGGACTTACAGATATTTTCCCAAGATATGAGTGGAATTTTCTTGTTTTCATTGCTTCCCTACCATAAAAATGTCCTTAAATGCTTTGTGATTTCAGATTTCTTATTTGAAGGTAAGTGCATACATGATAATTGATAAATTGGAATTGCAGCCAATACTGATCTTATCATGGTAGTTCTTCCTGATGAGGACAACCACCTCCCTTTCCATGTGTTCATTTTGTTTTTAAGTTTTTCAATAATGGGCTCCCATACATTTGTTGCCCTATTATCCTTAACTAGGGGGAGCCCTAGATACTTACATGGGAGTTTGCCTTCTTTGAAGTTGAGGATTCTACAAATATCTTTTTCAGTATTTGTCTCAGTATGGAAAAAAAATATTTCTAATTTATCCGGGTTTATCTGTTGTCCAGAGGCTATTGAATAAGTTTCCAAAATTCTTTTAAAAGTTCTGGCCTCCTATCGATTGCTAGCTCCGTATAGCAGAGTATCATCAACAAAATGTTGATGTGTTGTAGGCTCCAAGTCACTGGTGATGGAGATTCCTTCAATTTCTTTTTTTTTTCTTTCTTCCAACACTAACCTTCCTAAGGCTTCGACCATGATTATAAAGAGGAAAGGGGAGATCAGATCTCCTTGTCTAAGTCCTCTAGAAATACCAAAGAAACCCTCTGGAGTCCCATTTACTAATACCGAAATCTTAGGGGTAGACATGCATTCAAAAATTAAATTAATCCATATTTTGGAAAAACCAAAGGGCTCCATACATTTACATAGAAATCTCCAATCAACCTTGTCGTATGCTTTCTTACTATCCAATTTAATTAGCATACTTGGGTTCTTGTTTTTGAGGATAGAGTGAATGGCTTCCTGTGCGATGATTACCCCGTCAGAGATTGATCTTCTTGGAACAAACTCTGTATGTTCTTCACTGATAATTAAGGGGAGAAGTTTCTGGAGTCTTAGTGCCATTGTTTTTGTAAGTAGTTTATATAAGGTATTGCATAAAGCTATAGGTTTGAAGTCATCAAGACTCATAGGTTTCTCTTTTTTCGGTATAAGAGCTATAAAAGTGTTGTTTACTTCTTTAAGTATTCTGCCTAAATTCCTAACCCCCTCTAATGCTTCCGTGACTTCTTCACCTATGAAGTGCCAACATTTCTAAAAGAAAATAGCTAAGAAACCATCTGGTCTTGGGGATTTATCTAGATTCATTTGCATTAATGCTGAATGTATTTCATTTATTGTAAATTTACTGTTAAGCATTTGATTGTGTTGTTTAGTAATGACTTTAGGTATATTTCTAAGAAGTTCTCTTTGACTCCCTAGATTAGAAGTTTCTCTATTATTTAGGATGTTATCAAAGTAGTTTACTGCTTCGTTAGCTATGTCTTTGGGGTCTTCAATAATTCTGCCTTTCTCTTTCTTTATGCAGGAAATCCTATTCGTAATTCTTCTTTGTTTGGTGTTGTTGTGGAAAAATTTCATATTTTTATCCCTTGCTTCTAGCCAAGTTTCTCTAGATTTTTGTTTCCAAAAGATTTCTTCTCTTGCTAGGATTTCTTCATAATCTTTTAGTAACCCTTTTTCCTTATGATAGAGGTAGTCATTCATCCCCTCCTTAATGACCTGGGAGTTGACTATACCTAGTTCTGATTCCAGGTCCAACTTCTTCTCAAAGATGTTACCAAACTTAGATGTATTCCATTCTAGTAGTTTCTTTTTAATCCATTTGAGTTTATTTACTAATTTGTATAACTTAGATCCCTCACTCTGGGGTTCTGACCACTAGGATTCTATTAGCTATAGGAGATCTGGATCTCTTAACCATATTTGTTCAAATTTAAAGGAACTTTTCCTAGGTCTGGTTTGTGTTAAGATTTTGAGGATAATTGGATAATGGTCTGATCCAGATAAGGGAATGATGTTTGCTATCAGTGAAACATCATTGTCAGATAAGCTCCCTCTAAAGAAGAATCTATCTAATTTTTATGCAATGTTGCAGAAGCGTAGCCTTCTATTATTCCATGTAAAGGAGTTATCTTCTGTTGGAATTTCTAAGAGGGAGTTGTTGTCTCTCCAATGTATAAAGTCTTTAGCTGCTATTAGAAGGGACCTTAATCCTCCTTTTTTCTTTGAAATCTTAGTTATGACATTAAAGTCTCCTCCTAGAAATCACAGAGTGTCCTTTGTTTGATCCATGTATGCACCAATCTCATTCCAAACCCTAAGTTTATCTTTGTCCTGAATAGGTCCATATACGTTTATTAAATTAAAAGTAAGATTAAGTCTAAAGTTTCTGACTATCCCACCCATCTATTATTGTCTTCTTTCTTAGATGGATATTGAAATGTTATGAGGATCCCAAATAATTGCTAGGCCGCCTGATGCTCCTATAGCCTCTGTGGCTTCAATTTCTCTTAATCCTATTTTTTTAAAAAAGTTATTTAATTCCAAATTGTCTAGCTTAGTTTCTTGAATTAACATAATTTCAGGATTGTGAATTTTTATGCAACATTTTATTAACCGTTGCTTGTTAGGGGCATTCATACCCTTAACATTCCAGGAGAGGACATTCATGATGCTGTGGGAAGGCTCTTCCCCTTCCCAGCGTGCAGAATCGATGTTATCTTTACCTGTCCAATAGCTTCCCCTACCAAGCCTCTTAGATCAGCATTGGGTTTTCTACCTCTTCTTTTTGGTTTGTTTGCATAGTCTAGAGAAGTCTTGCTTACAATGGTTTGAGCTATTCCTAGAGGAATCCATTCTTTCACCTCCTTTTCTTCCAAATTGATTAATAGTTCTTCTATAGGGGTTTCTGAGTTAACACTGTTCAGTCTAATGATCCCCTCAATGAGATCCTCTTGATGCTTAACATCTTCTAAGTCCTCAATTACTTCTCTCAGATATTTTTGTGAAAGAGGACTCCTAATGCAACATAATTGAAGAAATTTTGCCTATACATGAAGAGATGATGTTAGAGAATGATTTTTATATTAGAATATAAGATTTATCTTTCTTATCTAAATGTCATATTTCCCTCTTTCACTATGTGGGTTCATGTAGGAAAATATGTTTTTTATATTTTAACATGAAAAGAAAGAATTATCTTAGTTGTGAATCTCGCAAAATAAGCATGTATAGAATGTGTTGTGGTTTACGTGAGAAAAAATGTTCATATTTAACATGAAAATAGAAAATTATATTAGTCATAAATACTGAAAGATAATCATGTCTAAAATTTGATGAAATAATGAATAATTTTTTTTCTAAAATTAAATTATGTCATTAGTAGATTTAATAATATCATAATGAGAAAATTGTTATAGTTACACATATTTTAAATAAGCAAAGTTAGTAATAGTAAAACAAACATCCTTGAACCTCTTGTAAACAATGGGTTAGGATTTTGGTGTGATGATTTTGTTTTCATCATATATGTAAACAAAATCAGACATCGTGATGTTGTTAAGCTCTATGTTAGCTATCTAACCATATGATTTATTTTGAATTTTGATTATGCTAAACATTTCATCTCTAATTTATTTTGTAAGTAGGCCTGATTTTTGTGAAAACCTAACTTGTAGTATTTCAAGCATAGATTTTGGCTCGCTCTTCAAATTTTGAAGCAAATTACATTTTTAGAAACTAGACTCCATTCTACACACCTAGAGGAAAAAAAAAGAAGTGTTCATTCTCAATTAGTTTTCAATAATTTCTAGGGGGCATGCTCAAATTTCATATTTTCAAGATGTGTTCACTTCAAAAATTAGTAAAAAATCACACATTCATCAAAAACTAGCCAAAAAATATGAGATAAACTACATGGTGTTAGCTAACCCACACAGGAGTGATAAAAAATAAAATAAAAAAAGGTTGACATTTTAAGGAAAGCACATTAGACACTAGGTTATATTTTTTCACAAAAAAATAGGACCACTTTTTGTGCTCCCCCTTTTTAAGGGATCAATCTTAACTAATAAAAATAAAAATAGTAGTTTAGAAACTAGATTAAATTACTACAACTCTTGTTCTTGTCGCATCTTCAAATGTTGAGTGTAACTATATTGATTTTCTTGTCGAAGTTCATAATATTCTGATTTCAAATAAAAGTGGCAACTTATGCCCCCTTTTTGGTCCCCCATATTTACGCACTTACCCAAATCTAGTTTAAAATGTGTTGGCCAAAGCTTCAATGCATATTTTGTACTATGTATATGCTAGTTGTACCATCTCTTTCCATAACATCATTTAGATGTTGCAATGTCATAGGTGAATTGTAGTTATGTTGCAATGTTGCACCAGATTTTTTCTACCTGCCAGTTCCAAGTTGTTAGGTTCTTTGGTTAGGTGCTCAACTTGTCATGTTAAGTGTTAGGGGAGCTAACCACTTTGTGATTGGGTGAAAAAGTGCCTAGACCCCATTATCATCTGGAGCACAATAGATGGAGAGTAGTTTGATGGCTTCAAGAGACATGAATGCATAAAGTATTTTATTTACCATGTATTGATGAATCAACATCATAGTCATCTATTGCACCTTACAATGAACTTTATATTTCATGTATTCAGCAAGTTGGTCAACATCTTATTTTAGTTATATTATCTTCTCATTCAACAAGTTGGACAAAAATGTAAATGAATGTGATGTATCATGTTTTGTGAGAAATCAATATACTATTTAATTTTTTAAATGTAATTTGCATTCAAATTTTTGACATGTTATGCAATTGTGCATTTATTTCAGAAATTAATCTTATGTAACATGTTAGTAGTATTTTATTCCTTATAGTAGGTCATCATGAATACTTTTTTTTCTATGCACTTGAATTAATTGCTTAATTTTGTCTTGAAATGAATATATATAAATACCCAAGGAAACGTTCAACTGGTTGGGTGCAGGGGAGTAGTCAGAGATGATAATGGTAGGTTTCTTTCAATGGTGGCACTCCCCTTGGGTTATGAAACTAACCACATAGCTGAAGCTATTGCAACCTTCCATGGATTAAGACTTGGAAAACTTCTTAATTGTCAAATGGTATGGTTAGAAGGAAATTCCAAAAACATTATACAATGCCTTAAAGGTGTCCAAAATTCCTCTTGGACCAATGAAATTTGGATAAAAAAATCCTTGGAGATCACTGATTCTTTTGATAAGGTGTTTATATCTGGTGCTTTTTGTGAAGCGAACAAGGTGGCAGGTTTCTTTGATAACAAGATCAAGTTCGTGCTCATGATCAATTAATGTGGTAAAAGCGAGATAGTATAAAAGAGGAGGTCATTTCTTTGATGAGGTATGACATGACACATGCATGGAGTGTCCATCTCCCTATGGGTTAATTATATTGTTGTCAGTGCTGGCCTTTATTACCACTATTATGTGGAGTGAGGAGGACATCATGGGATCTTTTGGAGATTATTTCTGTAAACTCTCCCATGCCTTGTAGGTGTAGTTGAAGGTTTTTTTTATCATAGATCTCCATTCTTTCTTTTTTGGTGTTGATTGGAATTGTTAGCAACAATGTGAGGATGGGTAGTGACAAAAGAAGAGTTGAACTTATTGAGTATAAGGACTTGAGGAATAACACCACAATTTGGAGAATCTTGAAGTGGGGAGGAGTGAACCCATTTATTTAAAATCTCCATGGATGGGTCCTTGAGGTTACTATGAATTTTGTGAAGGGTTGGAAAGATGGGAAAATTTCTCTATTTAGGAGAAATTTTAACATTTATTAGAATATTAGAGTAGAGGTCACTACTTTATCTACTGATGGTGCCAAATTCTTTAGGGATATAAAATTCTCAAATGTTATGGTTGAGAAATTCCCAAAAGAGGACAAGGAGAGAAAGGATTTGGTTAAATCTTCCAAGAGAAACTATGACACTTATCAAATTAAGTCAGTCTGGTGCACAATGCTTAAGGAAATTATGTATTACTTTACTTTGGATGGTCATTTCACTAGAGATTTTAGCAACCTTTTTGTGCTTCTTAACCATTTTAGACACAAATTAAGAATTCAATTTCCTTTCTTCTTTCTTTCTTTG
Organism: Chamaecyparis obtusa; assembly: GCA_027943335.1. Lineage (NCBI taxonomy): Eukaryota > Viridiplantae > Streptophyta > Pinopsida > Cupressales > Cupressaceae > Chamaecyparis > Chamaecyparis obtusa. The sequence continues at coordinate 34,878 of BSBK01001732.1, read as the reverse complement.
AAATCATGTCATTCATGACATAAAATAAGATCCCTAAAATGAATCATGTCCTTCATGAGGATTTATTGCTACTAATTTATGAATATTTGAAATCCCTTCCTTGTCCCTCCAAGACCTCCCCTATTTTTGTATTTGGTGATGAGGAATTAGGGACTAGCTATTCGAAGGAGGTGGAATGGAATACCAACATGGAACATTTTGACTCAGAGCCACATAAGAAGAAAGGGGATTCTAAAGTGGAGAAGAACATCTCCCATGGTTATGAGAACATAACTACTTCAGACCCAACTTCTCACAACATCTCTAAAGATTCTCATGCTAAGACAGATAGGGAAGAGATAACCAATTTCTAGATGGACCTTAATGTTGATTCTCATTACCTCAACCTTGAGTAGGAATATCTAGATGATGTGTTAGCTATAGCTCACAATGTTGTCGTGAACTCTTTTAGGTTAAACAAGTGGGTATTTTTTTAGATTAAGGAGATTAAGCTTAAGATTAGGGTGCTTACCAATAAATAGGACAAAGGTAGTGATGGTTTATTGAATGAAGTAGAGAAATAGTCTATGGTTGAATGTTTGAACAAGTTTGATGACACTATGAACACCATGAAGAAGGATCATGAAGGGAGAATTTGGAAAATGGAAGGTAAGTTTAATAGCATAAATGAAAACATTATTTCTCTTCTTACCTTGAGCCATAAAGTCAATAGGAGCACCACAGATACTCCTATCACCATGGTCAACAAATTAGAAAATATCCACCAAGACCTGACGATGGTTGATGTGAATGATGTTGACAAGGAAAATGTGGAGGAGGATAGTGGTTTGAGCAAGAGAACAAGTGAAAAATTGAAAAGGAAGGTGGAGAAATCTCCCTAGGACATTAAGGAACTAAAGAGAGTTTCCCTCAACATGACTCAATTGGAGGTTAAAGTCGTGAAGGCTCTGAAGAATCTTTCCTTTAAGGTTTCTTGGTATGTCCTTGTTGTGTACCTTTTGCTAGGATTTTTGATGTCTAAGTGTTTCTGGTGTTTTGTCTCTTTTCACTATAGAAACCTTCATTTTTTAGGGTTTCTTTCATGTCTTTCATCTTTATGCTCTTCTTATTGTAAGTAGGGCTTCAAGTCCCTTAAATAAAACTTGTTTGTTCTATAATGAAAAACATATATTTTTAATAAAAAATATAATCCATTTTCCTATTTTTCCATATACATGTGAAACAAAGACCTTAATGTTTGATGAAAACTCTACAATCACAAGAAATAAAAATAAATATATTTAAAATTATACTTTTGGAAAGTTTATAATAAGACCTAGCTAACATAGATGCCACTATCATGCTCAAGCAAGCCAAGGATGAGCTTAGAAGACTGGAAAATGAGAGAATCCATGGTACAAAAATTAGAGCCATCTTGGAGTGGGTAGACCATGGTGATAAGGGATCTAAGTTATTCTTCCAACTCCTTAAAAGTAAAGAAGCTAGCCAGAGAATTGATATTATCTGGGATAATGGTTATAATATTACTAAAGAAAAAGATATTATCAAGGCCTTTACTCACTTTTATTCTAAGTTGTTTTCCTATGAGGATGGTGGAAAAAATACAAACAAATTTAGAAGTGATATCAAAACTATTATTCTCAATAAGGTTTCTACAGAAGATGCTAGTAAGCTAGATTATGAATTGTCACTAATCGAAGTCCAGGATGCTACCTATTCCTTGAGTTATGGCAAAGTTGCATGACTGAATGGTATGTTGAAATACTTTTATAAGGGTAATATTGATTGGATTATTGCTGACCTTCTCAATGTGTATAAAGAAGTTGTAGTAAAAGGGTCTCTTGGTAGCAATATTAATAGTGATCTTATTAAAACCATACCAAAATATGGTGACAAGTCTCTAATAAATAATTGGAGACCTATTACTCTACATAATGTGTCTTACAAAATTCTAGCAAAAAAATTAGCCAAGAGGCTAGAAAAGGTCCTTACCAAGGTGGTGAACCCCACTCAAATCAGATTTGTTAAGTGGTTATGCTTTTGATTGATTTTGAAAAGGATTATGGCAGAATTGAATGGAAATGTATTTGTTTAATGTTGGAATCTGTTGGCATCCCTAGATTCTTTTGTAAAATGGTCAATAACCTTATGAAGGAAGCATAAGGTTGTGTGGATGTGAATGGGGTAAAATTTGACTACTTTCCCTTGTCTAGATCTATAAGACAAGGTTTCTCGTTGGCCCTTGTACCCTCTTTGTTCTAGTATCATATGCTCTAGATACTAGATGAGGCACAAATCTATCTCTAACAAAATGCAAGGCATTTCTCTTCGGAATGGGGATGAACTGTCCAACATTCAATTTGCAGATGACATTGCAATAATGGCTCAATTGAATGAAGGGAATATAAACAATTTGGTGAAAAACCTAGATCTCTTTTACATTTGTTCTGGTAGTAAAATTTCCCTCCCAAAATTAGTTATTCTTAGTTGGGAAGAGAAGCCCCCACTATGGTTTAGTAAATTCTCCCATGTGTGTGTGTGTGGGGCAGGGGGCGCTAGACATCAAGTTAGGTACTTCGGTATCCCTATTTACTATTTCCCCCAATCTCCAGGAGATGTGGAAGTGGGTTAAAGGGAAGATAAACATGAAATCAAGGAAATGGAATAAAAACTACCTCTCAATGGTTGAAAGGTTTCATATTTTCTAGAAAATCCTTTCGTCATATAATATTTATTATACCTTTGCATGTGGTTATCCTCTAATTATCAGTTTCTCCACATTCAAAAGTTAATTAGAGAATCCCTATGATCAGATGGTAATCGGGCTAATAAAATCCATGTAGTTAGATGGCATTGGTGTGCTATGAGAAAGGACATAGGTGGTCTTGGGTTGAAAGACTTGAAACTACAAGGAGTAACCTTGGACGCTAAGTGGATTTTCAAATCTCTCTCGATGGGAAGGAACCATGAAATTTTTTAGTTTAAGGCACAACATCTCTAGATTTGTGCCTAAGAAAGTGCCATATTGGAAAGATCTAGATCTATTAGTGATATGATTGCATGAAGTTTTAATGTCAAATTAGTTGTGTCTACAGTCTCTAAGTCCATTTGAAAGGCATGTGACTTAGTGAAAAAAATAATTACTAATAAAAAATATTTAAGAACAATGGAGAAATATACGAAGATAGATTTGTGTGGTGGAACCTTAGGCATAAGGACAAACCCTTGGCATAGATCTATGTATGTTATGCTAAAGTACTGTGGGCCACTAAAGGAATCCATAGGTTTCAAGATACACTAAAAGATAGGCAGTTGATCTCTTAGAAAGAACTATCCCTCAAATTTGACATTCCCCCAACCCAGTGGAGAACCTATTCTATCCTTATAGATTCTTGCAATTTTCTATCTCTCCCTATACTTATTGATAGTGAACCCGATTATTTTTTGTAGTTCAAATGGTTGGATGGCTCCCTGCTTCATATTACCAAAGCTAAGGTTATCTATAAATACCTTGTTGATACTGAGACCATTTCACCCATCTTAATATGTGCTAGCAGTTTGATTTTGATGTATATTTCTAGGAAAAAGTTTGTAATAATATTTGGGGTAGGCCTATTAAGCCTATTATTTTTTTTTTCTTTGGTGCCTCTTGTTACACATATTGAATTTTATGAAGTGTGATGGTGATATTTTCTTTTGCATCTCTTGTAAAGTTCCTGAGTCTATTAAGCATGTCCTTTTTTAATGTTTATTTGCTAAGTGTGGGGCTCTTTTGGTCTCCTTTTTTAGGATAACCTATACATTTAGGATATTATTTGTGGCTCTATTCTAGGCTTGAGAAAGGATTGCAATCTCTTTTGGTCTATTTTTCCTTTGGAATTTCTTTGGATTATATGGAAATATAGAAATGACAATATATTTAATGACATGATTAGGGAACTTACGGGGTCTCTAAGGAGACCCATTTTTTAATAACGTTGATATGCAAGTTACTATGGCACTGAGGCTCTCTAGAAGGAAATTTGAAAGAATTGTTCAAGATGGGATTTTTTAGGTTTTCATGTGGGAAATCTCCCATGGTTTTATGTATGGGAAAGGAGAAGTGTTGAAAGGAATCTATTTGAGGTTTCCTTGAATAATTTTATGAGGGAACTTACAGAAGAAATATAAAGAGAGACACAACCAAGGTTCCAACTCTTCCAAAGGGATAGGTCTTCACTCACCCATGGATATATAAAGCATATGTAGGAAGGGGAATAAATCAGATGGATGGAGGGGTATCTTGGTTGGGTAACTTAGATAAGCAATAGACTAGGCAGATAGACAATAGAGAGATATCCCTTTTGTCTAACTTTTTGTCATAATTTTAGTTGTTCTTAGCTGAAAATATGATGTAAATGTTTATTTTTTGATACATATTGTCTTTATATTGTCATATTTGAGTCTACCGTTGAAGATTCACATCTCTAGGTTGATTATTTCATCATATACAAAATGATATATGGTTTTTTTTATAATGAGAATGCTTAATAATTAATAGAAAAAAGTTGATAATAAGGACTAGATACTTAAAAATCATAACCTCTAAATGAATGATAGTATAGAGGAGACTCCATTGCAGATATGACTTAAGACTAGAGAGGTTCTATCTAAGGGGGTCTGATCTAAGAGGGCTTGGTCTAACCCTCTTTAATTAATTCCTTCAAATCAAACCTCTCAAGGCTTAAATCAATATATTTTCTTAAAAATATGTGATTTTAGGGAAAAAGGATGTCCCCAAGCTTGTAACCCACAATTATGGGATTACCCTTCTCTTTTGAATTTTTTCCTTTCTACAACTATTAGAAAAATCACATATAGATTATGGGGTGTGTGTGTTCCTAATATTCTCTAGTATTGTTTGATGTAATTGAAAGTGATGACATAAAAAAAGAGTGTGATTATTTATATAGAAACCAATGTAGGGTGAGTTAATTAGACATTGCAAGTTGAAATATAATTTTGTTTATCTACTGATGAGTTATGCATACATGATATACGAAAAGGTTAATATCTATCTAATAAGTATATAGGAATCTTGCATATAATTAAATTTGATCACACTTGATTTACTAGAGAAATGTCATTAGAAACTTGATGATCATGTCATATAACACTATATTGAAGAGAGGTGGTTGACTTTGGCATAATGGTTGATGTAGGAATCAAAGATAGTGATTATGACAATCTAACTTCATCTCATGCAATTCAAAAAGTATGTAGTTGGCTTCATGTTGCATGAAATTGTTAAAATGTTTCTAAATATGGTGAATTCATCTATATATATTGGGTTAGTAAAAGTACAATTAGTTTAGTTTTTGATTAAGGTAACAACGGGTTTTGAAGGGCCCCCGGAACCCTTTAACAAAGATTATAAAAGATAAGCATGGAAAAACTGAAGGACAAAAGACTATCCCATGAAGGGACAGTCCCCAAAAGGGACACTTCCCAGATTTTCAATAGACACAAGCACAAAAAAAAACTAGAGAACAAGAAAAAAATGGAAAGCCCTCAGCAAGATAGGGCCAAAAAAGCCTCCAGCAATAGAATTAGGATAGAGTCTTCAAGAAACACTTTGACTCCACCTGCTGGCTATGCATGGTCTTGATTGATTCTTTCAGCTTCATGATTTCCTCGACCTCTTTCTTGGTCTTCTTCTTGGTAGTAGATCTTGTTCTAGTCCCCAGACCCATTTGCTGACTGGGATCAGTCATATCTTTTTTCTCAGTCATAGTGTCCTTGTTGTTTCCTTCCAGCACATTGCTTAGCGACTTTAAATTATCCAGAGTAGCTTTCATACCAATGTTGGATAGAGTAAGTATATTTTTTAACATAGCTTCGTTCTTGCTGATCTTGTCATTAACTGGAATCATAGCTTTCTCCAAAGCTTTGTTAATTATTTCCTCTAGCTTAGTGGAGTCATCCGTACCTTTATCAAAAACCTCCTCATTACCTTTGTTTGAAGCAACTTCCTTCCTAATGTTATCAATGGTATCCTCCAGCATGACATTCATTGTTTCCAGCCTAATACACTTGTTCTTCAGCTCTACAAGGTTGTTTTGGACCCATTTGTCAAGGTTATAGCTGTAGATTGACTTGTTCTTAACAAGTTGGAGAGTGGTCATAGAAATAACTTTCTTAACATGATATTCCCTTTTCCTAAGATCAACCTTAAGGGGGCTGTGAAAATGCCTTTCAGAAGTAATCTCACAATCCTTATTATCATTGTCCTTTCCAGAGATGGGGGAATCGGAAATAGCAGGGGTATCCTCCTCCATAGCCCCGAGGTCCTCTTTACTGGAATCATCATCTGCAATATTGATACCCTCTTTATTACCCTCCTTTTCAACATCATGGACTTGATTACCCACTCCCTCAGCCTCATGATTGCTACCATCACCAACGGTCGAGGTCTTCGGAATGTCCTTCTCCCTGATATCATCAAAATTATTAGTGTCTTCCTTAGAGACTTTGGAATTCTCCTGCTCGGTCCCAAAGTAGCCCTGCACCATGTCAATGATATTTTTTGTTACATCTTCAGGGTTCACCATGACCTCCTCCTTAGCAGCTTGAGTATAGGAGATGGCAGCATCTTCATGAACAATTAGTTTAGTTGAATTGTACGGTAATTGGCTATTTTGAAGAGACTAAGGTACATGAATATTTGAATTTCACTCTAGGGTATTGTATAAAAGAACAAATCCTTGTTCATTATTGGTATCTAAGAATCATTAAGCATATTTATAGTTATCATTAGTTATAGTGTAGCTTGTATCCACATTTATTTTCATGATGTTCAAGCACATAAATCAATTAAATAGGTGCGAAAGTAAACTAAATAAAATGCAACAATTCTATTAGCCATGAAGTGATTATCTAATAGGTTCTAAATGTCTAGCACATCAAGACAAATCAATTGATAATATATTAGTAAAATCTATGAAAATAAATATGGTTATTTGATTTATTTAATTTCAAGATTTATTTTAATTTTAAGATTTTTTAAAGCTTTTGTTTTAGATTAGTCATTTACCTTTTTAAAAAAGGTTAGCTAAAATTACTAGCATATCTATATTATGAAGAATCTATGCTAAGTTTGTTGAGAGGTATCATTTTCAAGAATACTAAACACTTATTGCATTTACATCTTAACCCTCATTGGTATCCTACTTGATTGTAACCCTAATTCAAATGTAAAACTAAATGTACGCTAAAACCTAATCTTACTTATAAGAATATCCTCAAGTTTTAAATGGCTAATAATAAGGGTGACAATCAAGGGACCACAATTTTAAAAACTATATACTTCAAATATTAAAATGAAAATTAAAGGCATCAATACATTGTTGTTGATTTGAATCACATAAAATACTTTGTGTTTTAGATTTGTGTCTAAACATGAAGGGCCAACATTAGCATACTCTGAACTTTAATCATGAAAGTAGCACACTTTGATACATGGTCATTTCCAACATTATATCTGAATCTTGCTATTGTATATCTCTCTACCTATATATGTCTTGCAACCTCTCTCACTTTTCCTCTCTCTTTTCTATTGATTTGAGGCTATCACTTCTTCATTGATTCAGTCATTCCACAAACAAAAATAGTTTTCTTTAAAATCTCTTACAAATTGACTTCATGTACTACATAAATGTATGCAAACAATAAACCAATTTTTCTCCTAATTGACCTTTCACACCTCATGAGGCAAAGATGCATCCTCATTTCACTTAATGTTGGAGACCTTGTGCTATTGAAAGAGAGGTCGTAAGTTCAAATATAATTGGGGGTAAGGTATGTACACCTTGTTTGTAGCACAATTAGGTACCTCCCCCAAGGGATATAGATAAATATTCATGGGGGTTAAAGATTAATATATATATATATTATAAAATACCATAACTATGTTGTGGAAACACAAGAAAAACCCTAAGTATCTAGTTGTGACGAGGCAATATTTTACATACAACTCTTCCTCTATCAATTTCCTTGAAGAAGTTGAGATTATTATAGATTCATAGGGCTTCTAAATTAAAATAAACATGGAGTGATATTACTGATGTGAGTATCTTCCTTCTCTTAAATAGTTGTTAAATGATCTTTTTCCAATTGAAAAGGAATGTGGCTACAATTTCATCATCCATGTTGAAAGTTTCTTGAAACTTCCAAGGTCAACAAGGTTTCTAATAGATTCGTAAAATATATCCTTTGACTCTAATGGAGCTCCTACCGAAGGTCCATTAAAATATTTTCATTCTCCAATGGATACATGCATTCACAGTTTCTTCACATTTTCACATTTTCAAATTAGGAAACATGAATGAGAATGCAAGAATTGTAAAACTAAAGTAGTAGATATTTCTTCTTCTTTGATGATCTAAAGTCAATGGCAATGATGATTAGTACACTGATCACTACTACAGGTCAAATGTCAATATAAGCTTCAAACATATAATAGTGAGACATTTTTCTCAACCAGTGTTTACTTCAAAGATATTAAAGAAAGTGAGCTCCCTCAACACACATGTAGGGAAACCATGGCCAAATAATAATTAAAATATTGTCTACTATAACTACTTGATTATTTTGCATGATAACCCTGTCCTCTTCACCAAAATCATGTAAGGAGTGCTTTGTTATGTCATCAGGACCAATTATTTGTGGCTATATTTTAAAATTTTAAAACTATCATTCTCTACTCTTTTGTGGTTATGTTTATAAGATAAGCAACATAAATAATAAAGATTGAAAATGAAATTTGTGTCTTGTTATATGTTCCTAGAATGATGAGGGTAACATTTTTTTGGCTGGATATAATATAATTTTATAATTATCATATTTATTTTTTGTAAAAAAATTTTGGTTCTGTTTGAAAGATTTTCACTTCAAATAATTTAAAGTTGCTAATAGGTTTTCTATCTTGCTATGTTTTTTCTTATGTTGACGAGGTTGATAAAATTTATGTGTGTCTTCTACATATAAATTGCTCTATGAAGCCTTCTACCAATGACTCTTTACCATCTAATTCAAATACAAGCATTATCTTATTGATTTGACTATGTGCAGGGTAGGCTGCAAGCAAAACTACCCCTCCCTACTTTGTCAATTATGGGGGAAAATGAAATGCATAGGTAGGTAAGGTACAAATTTTTTTCAAGGGCATTCATTTCATTGCTATTTTTTATCATGATTTTATGGGTGGAGGAAAATAAAAGCATGGGTTGTGAGCATCAATGACATAAATCCTGGTCAGTGTAGGCATAGCGTCATGAAAGAAATAAACAAGGTGGATGGATACCTTTGAAAAGTTGGACATCTAAACTGTCACCTCAGGGTAGTATTGAAAATACCTCACATTAGGAGAAGGGGATGGTACGGGCTATCTAGCTACTAGATTCCTTCAACATCACCAAGATTGCAACTTAAAATAGGATTTTTAAAAAAAAAAATTAACATAGTGATTTTTTGTTTTGAAAACTTTTAATCTAATTTTATTTATCCATCTCGAAAACTTTTAATTTATTTATTTAAAATATGTTTAAAATTAAAACATTTTATTTTGGTGTTCTAAAAATTTATAATTGTTGTTAATTATTTTCATGTTTTATATATTTAGCTATATTTCAATATATGGATTTTTTTTAAATGATAATTTTAATGGTTGGTAATAAAAATCAACTCAGGGATTGGACATCCATTCTAAGTAGCTATCTTTCTTATGGTGAAGGAATAATTACATGTCAACCATGAACATGCATGTACTTGAAATGGGCATGCAATGTATGTGCACTAAGTCCCAGCCAAAGCCATACTATCCTACAACTTAAGGGAAATTGCATGAAATGAAATGACTCAAATGCCCAACAGAATATACTATTCATGGAATTGAAATCAAATAGCTTACAACAATACTATTTAGAACAAATAGAAAAGAAATTACTCTATCTTCCTTGGCTGTAGGAATAGTCATAGGAAACTGTCTCCAGTTGTTGCAGGAACAGACAAATGCTAAAACAACAACTATGAATTGAAGGAAAATTAACTACTAAATTGAAATGAGGAAATCCTCATCAATTGGCCCCCCTTGGATGAGTATTACCAGAACTATCAGAGAAGCTTATAAACTCAAAACATCATTTTATTCATCAAAGAATGTTTTATTACATAAGTTGCAACTCAGACTATTCTTTATATGATGAAAATTGGAAAATTACAGCATAATGTTCTTCTCTCTAACTAACCTTTTGAAAAGGCATCAGAACTTATTTAAAGAGAACTACTAACTAACTCTAACAACTAACTAGTCAATTCCCAAGAGATAGGCGGACATATGTTATTACACTACAAGAAAGAAGAAAGACTATGCATCAAATGAGGAACAATTAGTTGTTTAGTTGTAGAGAAGATATAGCATGACTTCTTCTTTCTAGATTTACTCCTTTTTAGGGATGATCATTATATCTCCATAACTTGCTCTAGACAAGCTATTGTCAATCAAATATTGACTTCTTCAATTGTTGGTTACTGCTTAACCATCTTGACTTGGTCTTTGGCTACATGCATGGCATGAATCTCTTTGAGCATAGACTTGACTTGGTCTTTTGCTTCTTAATTGCTCCTAAATCATAGCATTAGTATGCCCAAAGAGTCACAATGCATATATTCATTTATTGTTAGAATAACATTTATCAAAACATAGGTAAGATTAATATAGATAGATTGCATAGTTATAACCATATATAGGAGTTTTCAAACCTATGTTTACCTGCAATAAAAAACCATATAAAAGTTTTCTTCATCCAAAAAGGTATTAAGAGATAAGTTCATGTCCATGATCTAACAATATCATAATTCGTAGATATTATTAAAAAAATTAATCAATAATAATGTGACTTATGTATAATACATTTATTAATTATTTTGACTAAATAATAATAATAATGCCAACAAACTATTATGATAGTTTGTCAAGTAATGTGAATATGATTGTTTATATAAAATGCATGTATATTGATGTTGCAACATTATATAAAAAAATATTGATATATAAAAGTTTGAAATTGCTTGAAGGATTTTTTGGGGGTTGGTTTCTATGTATTTAGTTGTGTTCAATAGTATTATTAAAATCTTTTGTTCATTAAACAATGTTTTAACATAAACAGTTACTATATTTTTTATTATTTGTTTTCTAATTTTAATGTGTAATGGGATAAGTACATAAGGTTCTTAATTTTATAGATTTTTCTTGATTTTACAGAATGATTCATGAGGCACAACATGTTAGAAATAGGGAATACTGAGAGTGGGAGGGGGGGTGAATCAGTATTCTACAAACTTTAACTTTTGCCTAATTATGGATATAATAGATTATCTTAACGCATGCATAACATAAGAAGCTAAACAACATGCATAGCAATAAAACTAAAGAACTCATAACACATTATTTGTTCTCGAGGAAACCCTGGCCAAGGGAAAACCCTAGCGGGGATGGTACCCACAAAGATCCACTAATCAAAAGTATCTTGTTAAGGATGTTGACCCTGTTAGGAGTCTATTACATGCATATAGTGTCTCAGTCCTGATTAAGGGACTATAGGCCTTGTTAGAAGCCTCAATCCTATTAGGAGTTGGCAGTACAAAATGTGATTACCAGATGAGCCCACTACCCAAACAAGTAATATACAATATTCACTAATTACAAAAATAGGTCAAGGTACATAACCTTATATTGCTTGCATCAATATCTCTTCGCTGCTCTTCACTTTCACTATTACATTCGCATATTCATTGCTCCCTATTACATTACATTTTTACATATCTTTATACAAGTTATTAAGATTAATAACTTTTCAGTCGGCTATCATATTACAAAATATCTTTATCCAAGGGTTAACATCTAGGATGTCATCCTTTTATATTGTTAAGTCATTATTTTGATAAACAAAATAATCCCTTAACTCTTTATCAATTCTATCTTCATATTCTATCCTGTCGGCTTAACACTGTCTTAAGTAAAACTGTCATAACTTCTTCTGTACATGCCATACTGACTTGCACTTTGAGGTGAGTCTTCAATAGTCACCATAGAGTCTATGTTCAAGTGCGCAAGCACTAAACTTACTCCAATCAACATCGTTAATCAAAATCGTCTTCAGGTTCACTGGTAAAAACACACTGTCTTATACTTAGACAATTTGCATTGTGCTCTGACATACTAGTTCTCTGACCTGTGTGATCTTCATGTAGATCATATATTTCCATAATTACAACATCTATGTAACCAACTTAGCCAAATTTCCAACAATCTCCCCCTTGGTCATTGGTGGCAACATATGAGAAAATTGGCTAAGTCTTAAGACTCCAAAAATTCAAAATTGTGGCCATAATACAAAATATATAAATATTGTCCTTATGACTTCATTAATCCTCTCTATATACTATACTCCCCCTAAGAGTATGTATCCTTATCAATTTTTTGCTATATGTCTCTCCCCCTTTAACAACAATGACAAAAAAGGTAAGGAGGGTTACAAAACTATGTTCACAAAAAGTCATACCTTGATTCAATATTGCAAAGCCAGTAGGCTTGCAACACAATCTGCAAAATTGATCTTCATAGCCTCTAACTCTTTCTCCCATGATTTCTTAATTGAATCTGCCACACTAAGTAGTGTGCACAATCCATAAGATGTAATCTCACATGCTTGGAGATTTTCATAACTAAACTTTTGAAAAGACGTCTTGGCTGAAAGACATTCTTCCAGTTGCCCTTCAATAGTGCTCAAGTTTATAGAAATGTGCTCTCTTAAAAGAGTGAATCTCTTCAGCTTCCTATCCTTGTCATATTGCAAAATTCTCATTTCATCATAAATCTTGCGGATTTTCTGCTCAATATCAAATATCTTCACATTGGGGCTCGAAAAAAAGTTTATCTCATTCTAAATTTCTGCTTCCTTCATCTTCATCTTCTGAACTTCCTCTGCTACCAAGTTCTCTGATTTTGTACACTGGATGTACAAAGATTTTCCTCTTTCTAAATTCTTTCTCAAGTCCTTTATACAGATATCAAGGTTATTGATATCATTCCTGATATTTTGACTAATGTCCAAAAGTGTTTTGGCCTCATAAGCTGCTTGAGCTTTCATCTTTGCTATATCAGATAGATTTGTAAACTCATCATCAAAAGTATTCATTACTTTCTTTGCTCTTACTAGAGGGTCATCTTTTGCAATTTGTGTAGTAATAATACCTTGTAACTTCTCAGTAAGCTCCTTCAGGCTTCCTTCAAGGCTCTTTACTTTCTTGTTCTTTTCGATGATCTTGTTCAAAGATGTGATCAATTCCATCTGATCATCATCATCTACTTCCTTTCCCAAATTCTCAATCATAGAACCAATCTGATTTTTCTTGCCAGTCTTAAGTGTAAGACTAATTTCTTCTTGAGTGGGAATAGGTACTTGTTTCTCTATCACTTTAGGTTCTACAATTTTGGTTTTTGTCTTCTCTTCTCCTTTGGTAGTCTCTTGCTCTTCAAAAGCTGAATTGTCAACAATTTTTTCAAGATTCTTGAATAAGTTATCATCACTATCCAAGGTGATCTTAATTCCTTCAACACTCATTACTTCGTCCTTAATATTTATGGCTGGTGGAGAGGGAATGTCCTCTTGTTCTGCTTCTTCTGCTTGATCTTTAGATTCTACTGCAACTAATGATTCTCCAACATTTTCTGACATAACCTTAATGATTGCTTACTCTGTTTCTGTGTTAATTTCTTCATATCTACCTCCCATAATCTGAATAGTTCTCTTCTTGGTTCTCAGATGGGTCCTTAGATCCTTCATAATCTGATTGAAGTGTACTTCATCTCTCACAACACAAAGTTTTCTTACAAGCTTTTCTCTAATAGCTATGTCTTCTTTTGATTCTCTCTTCTTCCTATTTACAAGTTTCTTGTACAAGTCATCAGGTATCTTACCCTGAATTGTATCAAATTTCTTATTAGATAAAATCATATGCTTCACAACTGCATTTTCTAGATTCAGTCTTTCTGCATAATCATAGAGATCATAATATTTGTTCATCTTTGTAAAGTCTCCATCTTGAATAATTTGTTCATTAACCTTTTCAACTCTAGGTTTCCAAGTTTTCTTCTTAACAGGAGTACTTTCATCATCTTTGATTTCTGCAACTTTCCTTTGAACTGGTGGCACCAATGTCTTCTGCCTCTTACCCGGTCCAGTAGCAATATCTTTTATTCTTTTGCTAGGTGTGGAGGAGGTTGATCTAGTGGATATTCTTACTTCTTGATCCTTCTCTGTTTCTTCTACTTTTACCTTAACTGGTGTTTCTCCTTGTTATGCTGCAATTGATGATAGAGGTGGAATAGACAAAACTTCTTTTTGTCCAATATCTCTAACTGTTGCTATTGTTTGCTTGGCTACCAAGAACTCATGTTCAGTTATCCCTGTATCTTTTAGAATTTTCTTGATTGTACTCTCAACTCTTTTCTTTGGCTACTTCTCTTCAAGGATGGTCTTTGTGGAGTTGAAGTTCTCCTCAAAGGTTCCAAACCTATTACAGTGAATATCCAACTTGCACTTAAGAAGTCTACTCACATATTCTTCTGTCTCAATCTCAGATATCTCATAGCCAAGAGGGTCTATGAACTCTGTTCTAGGTTCTATTGCTTCAATGTAAGTAAAGTCAGTATCAACCATGAAACATATCTCATTTTTATACTTCTCCACAAGAGACTGTGGGATCCTTGATCTGCTAGACATCAAATTCTGAAATGATTTAATTACCAACACTATAGTTTCATTTCCTTGTTAATAACATGCCTCCTATACACTTGGTTAATCCTTTCCATTGTAGTTTGGCCATCATTCCAGTCATTTCCAATGGTGAATGGAAATCTTTTCAATAAATGAAAGAACATATAAGTGATTAAAGATGAGAATCTAAACTGTGAATACTTAGTCTTCTTTATCTTTTCCAAATTCTCAAACAACTGTATCCTCAAAATCTCACACATGTCAACTTGTACTTTATCAACACACATCAAATAAGCTACATGTATCATTCCAGCTGCCATGTCATCCTCTCTCGAGTTAGCACAAAACTTAGTTGTTAGGATCTTACGCAAGTATTTGACATCATCTTGTTGTATCTTGCTAATTACTATTCCTCTTCCATTGTAGGATGAATTTGTGTTGTCTATGACTATTTTCCTCATATTTTTCTCATTCAAAGGAATGGCTCCAGTTTTAGATAGTCTAGTTACCTCATGAATTAAGTCAGCTATGATATCTATCACTCTGTCATCTAACCAAAACTTTTCATTGTGAATTCTGCTTAGGATTATCTTGGTACATTCTTCATTATCAAATTCATATTGCAAAGCATACTTAACGATCTCATTATCTTTCAAATGCTCAAACCCTACTTTCAATGACATGTCCTGATTATATATCTTCTGATATTCCTCTGTGAAATCACTATCACTGATAGTCTCTAATTTACATCCAAATAAATTCTAACATTCTCTAGAGGTAAAACTCTGTCTGATACGGATGATAAAGCTAACCTAGGATCATCTTCCAAGGGTTCTACTAGTTCCCTTTTCATTTTAGGTCTATTCGTATCTCTGACATTGTGAATCAAAGAAATATCCATGATTTCCTCTAATTCATTAACTGATTTAAAGATCTGCCAAGTAAAATACCTCGATTCCGCGATTAGGGCTTGCATAGATTCGACATAAAATTCTTCACCAAATCCTTGCAAAACACTTCCAATCACTGCTCTTTGATCTCCTTAACACTTGTATTTACTTTGATGATCAAATAACACCGTTCGTGACCTTTTATCATTTCAATCTCACTTAGATCTAACATCGCATTCAATTCTTTTGTCGCTTCTTCCAAAAAGTTGATTTTGTTAACCTGCAAAACTTAAAACTTCTTGCGATCTTGCAAAACATAATATTTTTCTTTGTGCTCTTAACCATAGCATTAGAACATCATATAATACCTTGCATTAACTGCACAAGACTCAATTCATCATATATCAAATCCTACACTAATCTAAGTTCCTATTCTACTGTAATTTTCATGAATTACGTACTTTGAGATGGGTCAGGTAAAGATTCATTCTTCCATTTAATACTTCACCTTTTTGACTATCCTCAGTGTTGAATATGTCTCCTTGATCTGTGCTTTTAATAAACTTCACTTCATCTGGATTACTACAACATCCTTTTTGACTATTGCTTGCATCTTCATTTCTTCTTGCATGACTTTTAGGGTTAGAATTGTATGAAAAACTCTATTGTTCATTATGCAAAACCTTGCTATGTGTCCAATCTTGTTACATATCTGACAAACTATTTCATTGTTCATCAATCTTCTCACTAGTTGAATATAGTCTTTCAAGCTGCTGCTTAGATTTGAGTCAGTTCTCCTTTCACAATTGTATTGTATTTTTCAAGTTCAACATACTGCAAATTGACTTTCTCAAGTTTAGATGTTACTTTACCAAGTTTAGATTTTAGCCCTTCATTTTCAAGCTTAAGATTTTCATTCTCAAATTTTAGATTTGTTTCACTCTTTCCATTTCCATCTTTCAGACTTAGCTTCAATTTTTCTATCTTTAGTTCATGTTTAAGGATCTCATTTTCTTTTTCTAAGTTGTCATCACAATCTTCAATATGAATTTTGGATTCTTTTTCAAATTTCAAATCTTCCAACTTGTTTTGCAATTTCTCAATGAGGTTCTTTGCATCATCATATTTTCCTTTCAGAGTATCTCTTCCTTCAGTAAGCATATCAATCTGTTCAAGAGCTTCTTCAAGATTCTTCTGTAGTTGATCCATATCCATAGAGATCTTACTCAAGCTGCTAGGCTTTCCTTGAATGATTCTTTTTCGAGTAACTAAGCTCTGATACCAATTGTTAGAAATAGGGAATACTGAGAGGGGGGGGGTGTGAATCAGTATTCTACAAACTTTAACTTTTTCCCAATTATGGATATAACATATTATCTTAACACATGCATAACATAAGAAGCTAAACAACATGCATAGCAATAAAACTAAAGAACTCATAACACATTATTTGTTCTCGAGGAAACCCTGGCCAAGGGAAAACCCTGGTGGGGATGGTACCCACAAAGATCCACTAATCAAAAGTATCTTGTTAAGGATGTTGACCCTGTTAGGAGTCTATTACATGCATATAGTGTCTCAGTCTTGATTAAGGGACTATAGGCCTTGTTAAAAGCCTCAACCCTGTTAGGAGTTGGCAATACAAAATGTGATTACAGATGAGCCCACTGCCCAAACAAGTAATATACAATTTTCACTGATTACAAAAATAGGTCAAGGTACATAACCTTATACTGCTTGCATCAATATTTGTGTGTGTGAAAATTATACCTGATCTGTAGACACAACACTTCAGTAAAACATTAGAGGTTAGCAATAATCAAAATCGTGCAAAATTGAAATCTAATCTAACCAAGCAATCTACTGCCTTCTAATAGGTG
Organism: Chamaecyparis obtusa; assembly: GCA_027943335.1. Taxonomy (NCBI): domain Eukaryota; kingdom Viridiplantae; phylum Streptophyta; class Pinopsida; order Cupressales; family Cupressaceae; genus Chamaecyparis; species Chamaecyparis obtusa. The sequence goes on along the minus strand of BSBK01001732.1, from coordinate 17,292 downwards.
CGAGATTGATGTTCTTAGATTGTTATCGAGATCAGTGAGCTAGATGACACCTAAATGAAGGATTTGAATGCAAAAGATAGATATGGAATATGAATGCAAAGTAATCTATTTTTTTTGGATTTTAGATGCAATAAGAATGATAAAAACTTGATATGAAATTGATCTATATGAAAAACTGATATGCTATGATATGAATCTAGAATGAAAACTGATATGAAATCTATCTAACAATGATATGAAAATTAAGCTAAATGAATGTAAAAATAAGATTGATCTCACAATAATGTTGATTCGCAAGAAGCTTTGATTCTCCAAGTTCTAATTCTTCAAAATAGTCGTGCAATTCATAGACAACTTTGGCAAAGTAAACTTGCAAAATTATGAGATGAGATATGAAGAGCTGAGCCTTGATTTTATAGAAATCCAAGGCTTTGGAGGTGCATGGAAAAAAGCCATAAATCACTCAGATTAACTCAGCTTGATTTTTGAGTTATCTGATAATAAAGATAATTTAATTCACAAAAACATGCAAATCATGCAAAAATAGCTTTTTAACTCAAATTAGAAGTTTAGATCAATTTTAAAACTCAAAAATGATGTTGAGTTCCAAAAAGTCAATAACTTGCATTGATTTTCTAATTTGGAGTTTAACTATTTCTTTTGAATGTGCATAATAATTATGAATTAATTAAACAAATAAAGTGATTTATGCTCAACTTAACTGATTTTTGAAAATAAATAATTGATTTATGGGTTAATCAATTATTTAATCAAACTTTTATTAAAAAATAATATCATTAAATATGACAACTTGCTTTAATTAATTAAATAAGAATTTAATCAATTAATAATAGGAATTTTGATTTATTGTCAAATTTAAATAATAATACTTAAGAATAAATATAATTAAATTCAATTAAATAATTAAGTGGCAGAATTAAATCCAATTAATTAAATATTGAAAATATTCAATTAATCAAACTTTAGGATAAATGTGATTTATCGGCAAATAATTATAAAATTAAAGATAATTATGATGATTAGGAATATTACTAGGAATATTCTCCGATGCAGAATTTAAGATAATCAATTACGATTTGATGATGTGTATATGTGCCTTAGGTTAGGACTTTTATGTCGATTTCATTCGATTTGAGGATGTAGGAGGTTAATGAACATATAGCCCATTTTTGGGGTATTACATTTTGCCCCTCTTTGAATTGTTGTGCGAAGCGCAGTGGTTCAAAGATAGTCTGTGTTTGATAGAAATATGAAACTGTTTCGAAATTGATAATTGATATGAGACAAAAGCTGATTGAAAGATTTGATATGAAGATAATAGGTCCTAAATGACCAAAGATAATGTTAACTGTAGCAGCAATGAACCGATGATTCGAAAGAGTGTCAAAACGCCTGATTTCGAACCTTAGGATTGCAAAGAAGTGAGTGACCGGTTCTAGACTCGATTGTCTTAGCAAAACTAGCAAGTATCACATCCGAACCCTTCAGTTGCCGAAGAACTAAGGAAATAACACTAATGAACTGATGGTTGTGAAAAACTGATACAGTTTACAAGATTAGGAGAATACCAGATTTATATGGATCGATGAATCTGATATGCCCCAAGTGATGATAGATTTGCCTTGAGCGATGAGGACTTTTGATGAATCAGTAACTAGACGTGGTTGTTGTTTTGATTACTAAGGAAGATATGATTTCCATAAAGATATGATTTCAAATTTGATTATAGACTTTGAATGATATGCAATACCATGCCCCCTTCGGGATTAAAATCAAAATCTGACAAGAAAAGTCAGCGTTGACAGTTTAGAAGCATGCTAATTGATGTGAGAAGTGGTTAAACATGTCTGGGAACGCATTTTGCATCGTTTAGAGGTCCAAAAGACCAAGTTTGACTAGGTTAAACCATGAGTTGACCATAGTTGACCAAGTTGAAATTTTTATAGTTTGATGTAAGATAATCAGTTAAGTTGAATGCTGAATTTCTGTGATGATTGAAGGTTGATTATGCAAGCAGTAGACCGTCCTGGGCCCAAAATTTTAAATCGCGATTTTGACATAATAAATGATCTCAAATTTTGATTTTGATCCCGAAAAAAGATTCTACTTGTTGTTTTATTGGAGGAACCTTTGTGTGAGATTCGGCTCTTGTTAGATTTGAAGATGCGATTTGAAGAATCGTTTAAGCATTGAAGTTCGTTTAATCATTATGAGATCATGCAACATGCAAAATGCAAAGAGACATGCAAAATGAAATGCAACCTAAGACCTAGGACCTAGTCACTGATCATGTGTCGATTTGTTATCATCATTGAACTTTTAGGTAACCAGATAAATCAATACAATGCCCACTAGCTATGAAACCATAGATATATGAATATCGATTGTATGCGCAAGAATCAATACAACATCCACTGGCTAGGCAACCATGAACATATGAATATTGATTTTGTTTTCAAAATGTCGGATTAGATATAAGCACCAAGGCACAAACACCAGGATGACCTGAATATCATGTCCATTTTGATATAGCAATTTGTATAAGCATCAAAACATAAACGTTGTGATGACCTGAATACGCCTTGCATTCAAACACATCAAACAGTCAAGAGATCATTCTAAATCCAGTGTGAATTACCCGTAGTGACCCTTTATCGTTCACATCCTTAGGTAAGATTGTGTTTCACAATAGGAGAAAGAACTTACTCAAAAAGATAATAGTTAGATCAAACTTCCTTGAATTTTTTGGGTATCAATGGTCGAGGTACGCATGGTCATCCAATTCGAGATAGAGGCTCTTATAGTCAGACACCATTTCAATCCAGAATTTCCAAAGTTGTTAGATTTTCACATACAAGCAGAAGACAAAAAAAAGATTATACCCCTAGTCATCACTCTCTAAATCCTATAAAGGACATCATTGAAGAGCTCGAAGGGACACACTATGCAGAAATCTCAATGTGAATCAGTAAGCATATAAGGAGATAAAAGCATGAAAAGCACAAATTATTTTCAGTTTGTGTTTGATTGCGTTGTTGTAGATGCAAAATCCTTTCTGGAGACAAGATTGACTGACTGACTCACATGAAGCTTCAAAGGACTCTGAGTGGATATGATACATTTAAGAAACACTAGAGACCATAGGATATAACATTGATTTCCCCCAAGTGTTAAGCATTGATAGGATACAGACGCTTGAGCTAAGTGGTGTACAGACCGACTTATTAAAAACTAGAAATGCAGAAACAAACCGGGAGATATGTACAAACTAAAGCAAAACTGAAAGCTGGAAAAGACCAAGATTGCACTGATAGATGGAGCATTTTGAAACAAGTGGCGCCCGTTTGCCGGGTTTTCACCATCTTGGCAAAGATTCTATTTTTGCTACCAAGGCACCTGTTTCCAGGTTTTCACCAAGGCACTTTTTCTTTTTCTCATTTTTTTTTTTTCATTTTCATTTTTAATTTTTTTGATATTTTTGATATTTTTTGATTTTTTTGTGAATCATCAAGGCACCTATTGCTAGGTTTTCACCAAGATGTTCATTTTTTCAGGACTTTTTATGATTTTTAAGATTTTTTCATGACATTTTACCATAGACTGAATGCTTTAGGCATAGAATTTCTTCAGATGGAGAATGTTGATTGGTTCTCGGAGCTATTCTCCTTCAATCGTTGAGAGTTGATAGGCACCAGAGCCAAAAGTAGCAGTGATTACAAAGGGACCCAGCCAGTTGGGTTCAAACTTCCCCTTGCATTCTCGATGTGATTGATTTTTAGGATTTTCTCTCAAGACTAGATCACCAACCTGAAATTCTCTGTGTCTGACTTTCTTGTTGTAGCCTCTAGACATTCTCTTCTAATATACTCTGAGATGATCATACGTTGCTTGTTTGCACTCATCTAGTAGTTCAAGTTCTTGCAACCTAGACACTCTGTAGTCATCATCAGTTACTAGACCATGCATTCTGATTCTTAGTGATGGGATTTCAACCTCAATAGGTAGTACCACCTCGGGCCCATAAACTAAAGCGAAAGGTGTAGCCCCTGTAGGCATTCTAATACTTGTTCTGTAGGCCCATAGAGCTGGATTAATCATGAGATGCCAGTCTCTGCCAATTTTGTTTACTATTCTGTGCAAGAGCCTAAGCCTTCATACGCTACAATGCCTACTTCAACTGGTCCTTCACCATCTCTACAACAATCTTCCATACAATCCCAACATGCTTCCTTGTCCTTAGAAGTGGCTCCATGTCAAGAGGACTCTAATGATAAAGAAAATAACATAAAGAAAGATCAAGATCAAGAACCCTCCATGTTATCCAATCCTTTTCATGATGTCTCTTATTTGCTTCAGGGTTCTTTTGATCCTGCACACCCTTTTTCATGCATTCCACCATGTCTTAAGTCTTCTCCTAAGCAAGATCAAGCTACTACTTACACTATTGAGCTTATTGACAATCAAAATAACTTTACTACACTTGGCTTTCCAAAGATGATACTTCCATTAAGGTTGGTAAAAATGGTGTTGTTACTTCCAATGTTAAGCCTATTGAAAATCAAAAAAAAAATTATGAGCTTGTGCTGTCCAAAGATCCTTGTCAAGATCAAAGTCTTCCATCTTCTTATTCTACCACTCCATGTTTGTTTCCACTTTCTACTCTTCCTAAGTCTTTGCAAGCTTTGAACAATTCTATCAAAGAAGGTGCTCATATTCAAGATGTCCACGATTCTATTGAAAATTCTAATGCTCACTCTAAAGATGCTGCTATCCTTGGTTGTCATATAGATATTGATGAACTTATTAATTATCCTTTTGCATCTTCCACTTCCATCCTTGGACCTCTTCCACCACTACTAAGGGTTTCATGTCTGCCTTCCATCTTGGGTCCTTATGTCCCTTCACTTTCCCCTCCTAACTCTCCTAATTCACTATCCATCTTGGGTCTTTACATACCTCCATCTCCTATCTTTCCTCAAGATCAACATAGATGCATACCCTTGAATCCTTTTCATCCGTCCACCCATCTAAACTAGTCATATCCTCCCTCTTCCACAAGTCCCAAGTCCTTTGGAAGTAACTTGAATGTTCAATACAAGAAAAAGAAGCAATACAAGAATCCATCAAAAAAAGAAGATCACCATGTCTCCTCTAATAGACATGGAAACATAAAGTCAAAAGAGATATCTAAGAAAAAAACTACAAGGCAAGTATGGGTTCCAAAATCCATCATTGAAGATATTCTCTCTAGATCATCAAAAAGAAATAAAAAGCCTATGGCTATATGGATTCCAAAGTCTCTCTTGAAAGAGTCTGGTGTTGAGCAAAAAGTGAAATTGACATTCAAGCTTCCAAAGGCTTCCACTTCATTTCCCTCCAAAAATATTCTTACATTCCATGCACCTAAACCACAACCTCTACTATCCATTCACCATATTCCTTCACGTATTTTTTCATTCACGATTCCTCTATCCTCTCACCACCCTTCAAGGTATGTGTTGATGTTGAGCTTGCCTTCCTTTCCATCTACCCTTTCACAATCCTTCCATGCATTATCTTTCTACCTTCTATCATTTTTCTCATTTGCCTATTCCTCCTATCTTCCAACCTCACTCGCTTTACATAAAACCTTATCCTCCATTTTTCTCTTCCATCTTCCTTTCCCTATCAGCATCTTTGAGCATATCATTTTGAATCCTTGGCATATCATGGTTTATCCTTTCAAGGAGCATTATCTAAAAAGCTTGTCTTCTTCTAAAAAAAATAAAAATAAAAAAATAAATAAAATTAAAAAAATTAAAAATGTGCCTTGGTGAAAACCTGGAAATAGGCATCTTGGTAGCAAAAGTAAAGAGAAATAAATTCGTCCTATGGTGAAAACCACTCCCTTGTGGTGCCTTGGATAAGTACCATGATGAAAACTTGGCAATCAGGCATCATGCGTAGTTCTTCTACATATTTCATTCATTTCATCTTTTCTCTTTGATCTTGACAATGTTGATCTATATACGAATATTTGGCTATTTTGTAAGCTATCTTACGATGATCTTGCTTTCATTCCTTCCATGTTTAGCCTTCATATCCATCTTCCTCCATTCATTTTTGCCTATCTCTATTCTTTTCCCCTTTGGTCTTGATCTAATAAAAAATAAATAAAGAAAGAGTAAAATACGATGCTATGAAGCCTCTTGACATGTCTACTCCTTTGGACTGGTATCAATCAATAAGAGAAGGCGCACTAACCAATTTTGATTCACCAAAGCTCATGATGTCAACCCCACGTGATCTATCAACCTCTCCTGGGAGAGAATGTATCGATCAATAAGAGAAGATGCACTAACCAAGTTGAATGTGAAACATACTAAGTATCCTCCCTACCTACAAGGATTCTGTCGTCAAGAAGGATTTCACTGGGAATCCAATCTCTCAAGAATCATGAATAGTGTTCATAGGGCCTAATTACTATGTGAGCACAGATGTTTGTTTCCAAAAAGTAAATCTACCAAAAGCACCCAAAAAGCAGAAACAGGAACACTTAACGGTAAAGTGAATATGAGATGAGTCCACAAGGTGGAACACTTAACACCTCACACAAGCTGAAAATGAGTCCCCAACTTAGAAAACAAGTGAGTTCCTAAAAGCATAAATGGGTTGCCAAGTGGAACAATTAATGCTTCTCTCCTATAGACCCCTCCCCTTTATGGCGTTGAGATTGCAACCACGGGGCGGAATGAGGGGTCGGCAGATTAGCAAGTCCAATAACCCAAGATAGCAATCAAGATCAATCACAAGTATCTAAGACTACTTAATGAATCCTTAAAAGGTCACAACCTAGTATCAATTATGCAAGTGTGTAGAAATAGACAAAAGCATGAAAAGATGCACACAAGCCAGACATAAGAGATTTATTTTAAGTCCAAATCAAAATGTTATTAGATGAAAGAGAATACTTAGGATCCTCGCAACGTGCTTAGTAGATTTTACCTAATTTTTAGCAATTCTTGTTGAGCTTTTCCATGCAAGCAAGTGACGAACTCTCCAACAAGCAAACAAGCAAACAAGATATGCAACATATATTCAACTTATGAAAACCATAGGGTTAGTTCTAAAAATTAATTATTATCAGCAATAATAACCAGCAATTAATCCAAATGACAACTCATATCATTCATTGAACCATGTAAAAAAAATAAGTGCATACCCATCACAAAACTTTTTTTTTTTTTTGCTGCATTTGACCTAGTCAACAAGATCTAATTTTTTTGATATGATTTTGGCCACAAAAATAGAAATTAAAAATAGAGACCCCTGCTAAAAAATAGAGAGCTTTCCAAAAATGTAAAAATTTTAGAAAAATCTCTTCATTTGTGCCCTAGAGACCTATTTTATCAAAACATACTAGTTTTTGCAAATTGACTATTTGAGTTATTATATTGCATCCAAATTTAAAACAAAAAGAATGGACCCCCTATAGAATTTAAAAATATTTCCGAAAATATAAAAATTTCCAAAAAATATGCTGATTTGTGTCAGATATTAATTTTTTCCGAAATTTCAAGAAAAAATTATTAAAAATTCAAAACATCTCAAAAATTTTTTATTTTTTTTATTGTAGCTTCTCTGATATGTGTCCAACCTGCAAAAAAATTTCAGAGCAAAAATCTAAGCCGTTTGAGAGATAAAATTAAATCTTTGAAACTTTAGGGCTTTAGCTCCAAAAAAAAATCAAAACCAGCATGTAAAGGTGGGTTGCCCCACGGTGGGCGCTAGAAATGTGTGTGTGAAAGTTGTACCTGATCTGTAGACACAACACTTCAGTAAAATATTAGAGGTTAGCAATAATCAAAATCATGCAAAATTGAAATCTAATCTAACCAAGCAATCTACTGCCTTCTAATAGGTGCGAGATTGATGTTCTCAGATTGTTATCGAGATCAGTGAGCTAGACGACACCTAAATGAAAGATTGGAATGCAAAAGATAGATATGAAATATGAATGCAAAGTAATCTATTTTTTTTGGATTTTAGATGCAATAAGAATGATAAAAACTTGATATGAAATTGATCTATATGAAAAACTGATATGCTATGATATGAATCTAGAATGAAAACTGATATGAAATCTATCTAACAATGATATGAAAATTAAGCTAAATGAATGTAAAAACAAGATTGACCTCACAATAATGTTGATTCGCAAGAAGCTTTGATTCTCCAAGTTCCAATTCTTCAAATAGTCGTGCAATTCGTAGACAACTTTGGCAAAGTAAGCTTGCAAAATTATGAGATGAGATATGAAGAGCTGAGCCTTGATTTTATAGAAATTCAAGGCTTTGGAGGTGCATGGAAAAAAGCCATAAATCACTCAGATTAACTCAGCTTGATTTTTGAGTTATCTGATAATAAAGATAATTTAATTCACAAAAATATGCAAATCATGCAAAAATAACTTTTTAACTCAAATTAGAAGTTTAGATCAATTTTAAAATTCAAAAATAATGTTGAGTTTCAAAAAGTCAATAACTTGCATTGATTTTCTAATTTAGAGTTTAACTGTTTCTTTTGAATGTGCATAATAATTATGAATTAATTAAATAAATAAAGTGATTTATGCTCAACTTAACTGATTTTTGAAAATAAATAATTGATTTATGGGTTAATCAATTATTTAATCAAACTTTTATTAAAAAATAATATAATTAAATATGACAACTTGCTTTAATTAATTAAATAAGAATTTAATCAATTAATAATAGGAATTTTGATTTATTGTCAAATTTAAATAATAATACTTAAGAATAAATATAATTAAATTCAATTAAATAATTAAGTGGCAGAATTAAATCTAATTAATTAAATATTGAGAATATTCAATTAATCAAACTTTAGGATAAATGTGATTTATCGGCAAATAATTATAAAATTAAAGATAATTATGATGATTAGGAATATTACTAGGAATATTCTCCGATGCAAAATTTAAGATAATCAATTAGGATTCGATGATGTGTATATGTGCCTTAGGTTAGGACTTTTATGTCGATTTTGTTCGATTTGAGGATGTAGGAGGTTAATGAACATATAGCCCATTTTTGGGGTATTACAATATCTCTTCGCTGCTCTTCACCTTTGCTATTACATTCGCATATTCATTGCTCCTTATTACATTACATTTTTACATATCTTTATACAAGTTATTAAGATTAATAACTTTTTAGTCGGCTATCATATTACAAAATATCTTTATCCAAAGGTTAACATCTAGGATGTCGTCCCTTTATATTGTTAAGTCATTATTTTGATAAACAAAATAATCCCTTAACTCTTTATCAATTCTATCTTCATATTCTGTCATGTCGGCTTAACACTGTCTTAAGTAAAACTATAAGAATTTACCTAAGGCAAAGAATAAATGCCAAGATCTAGAAGCTCAAGGGACAACACAAAAGAGATAGGCAAAATTATCAAATAATTGATTATAGTCAATTGAATTGATTACAAAGTAGGAGTGCCTAAATATATAGACAATGCAATAAGACTACATGATAAGGAGATGATAAGATATCACCCACACAAGGTGGAATCACATGTCCACCAAAGGTGGATCATCCTCCATTATACATGAAAGTATGTGCAACATGTGCAACAATGAGAGGATGATAATGTGATAAGAGCACTAAAGGTGGATCTCACACACAAAGAGGTATGTGATGACAACTATCACACCTAAAGTGGAAATTCTCCTAACCATGTGCTAAAATGAAATGCAAACTCCTAGGTGTCACAATGATAACTAATATGCAAATGCATTATCCTAAAAATCTTAAGTAAAGTGTAATTAATAATATTTAATTACACCAACACCCCCCTTAAGTGCAACTTAGGAGAATGCACTTAAGCTCACAATGCAAGATGGGTTCCGGCAACTAGGCCATGTTAGGTACCCATGTACAAAATGCAATACATAAAATGCATAACTCTCATAAAGTGGAGAAAGAGGGAAAACTTCATGGGAAAAACCCTCCCCCAAGAAGAGAGATGAATACAAGATGCATGCATGGATGGAGTAATCAAGACCCCCCTATTATGACATACATCATGCATATACAATAAAGAATCTCCCCAAAGGAAGGAAATAGGGAAGAGAGACAAAGTAGCCCCCCCTCAATGTTGAATCTCCTACAAAGATGGTCCAAGATGTTGACCAATACTCCTCTATAGGAAGAAAATAGAGCCAATGCTGCACCAAGAATGTCAAAGTGTGACAAAATCAGGTACCAATGTTGATGTAGAATGACCGATGGAATGCCCATTAAGATATGATAGAGATGAGGTATGGAGACACCTGCAAGCACCAACTGGGTACTCTTAACTGACAGGTTGGTATACTTGAACTTGTGTCGTGCATCCATTGATGTTTGGTTGGAGCATAACTTTCAAGAACCAAGTCCCATGATATTCCTAATCTACTAACATAGGGATTACATCAAATGAGTCATCAATGACAAGATACAAATAAAAATGTGGCACTTTATGATAGTGCGTGTACAACATGGCTAATGCAAGAGCATACAACATCAAATACAATGCAAAGCTGGAAACATGAAGAAGATGAAGCCACCAAGGATGCCTTGTCAGATGCTACAGAAAAAGTGTCCTCTTGTTGGCCTTGTGCTAGGAAGTCTTTGGGAAAAAATTGACCTCCCCCCTGGCTACCGATTGGATGACGCTGCAACACAGGTATACAAATGGCAAAGAAAAAAAATTGTGTTCCCAATTTTTCTTAATTATTAATATTTTGTTTTTCAAAAACTTATTGAATTTAAGAAAAACATTTATTAAAACACCCAAAAAAAACTTTATTAAAAAATAAAGAAAAAAGACAATTTGTTTTTTTTTTAATTTTTAGATTTAAAAAATTTTATTAAAAAAATTTAATAAATAAAAACATAAAAATATTTTATTAAAACATAAAGTTTTTATTTAAAAAAAACTTATTAAAAACATATTAAAAAAATATATAAAAAGTTTTTATTGATTAAAAAAACCTTTTAAACAAAAATATTAAAAAACTTTATTAAAAAAAACATTTTAAAAAACATTTTAAAAAAAATTAACCCCTTTCAGGGACCACACTGCAGTGCGGCAGTGCGTACTGCAGAAGCCTACGGGCAAAAAATTATTAAAAAAAAAATTTCAAAACTTTTTAAAAAAACAAAAAGCATCCCTCCTTTTATTTTTTAATTTTTTTATTTTAAAAAGTGAAATATAATTAAAACAAAATTGATTATATAAAAAAACAAAATCGTACCTGCAAATTGCGGAAATCCGTATAACAGGTAAGGAGGGAGAATTTTTCTTCTGAGACCAACTGTGTCCGATCTGGGTGAATGAACAGTTGATCTTGGGGTTTCTGACCACTCTGATCGCAATGGCAATGTCAGATTTGGTCCAAAGTGCTCTAATTTTGTAGATCGGCCTTAGGGGTCCGATTTGCAAAAAAAATTTGCCTCAAATTTGACTTTTGCCCAATATAGGCAAATTTATAGTCAAAATTTATGAAAACAGCCACCCGGATGCAATGGTGAGGTCTGATCTTACTCAAAATGCTCCCACAAAATGCTGATCCTGGATCTGAATCGTGGCCCTCCAAGAATTGAAGCAATCAATCGCTCTCCAATGACTATGCAATGAAGACTCCTTTGGCTCTGATACCATGTAAGAATTTGCCTAAGGCAAAGAATAAATGCCAAGATCTAGAAGCTCAAGAGATAGCACGAGAGAGATAGGCAAAATTATCAAATAATTGATTATAGTCAATTGAATTGATTACAAAGTAGGAGTGCCTAAATATATAGGCAATGCAATAAGATTACATGATAAGGAGATGATAAGATATCACCCACACAAGGTGGAATCACATGTCCACCAAAAGTGGATCATCCTCCATTGTACATGAAAGTATGTGCAACATGTGCAACAATGAGAAGATGATAATGTGATAAGAGCACTAAAGGTGGATCTCACACACAAAGAGGTATGTGATGACAACTATCACACTAAAGTGGAAATTATCCTAACCATGTGCTAAAATGAAATGCAAACTCCTAGGTGTCACAATGACAACTAATATGCAAATGCATTATCCTAAGTAAACTTAAGTAAAGTGTAATTAGTAATATTTAATTACACCAACAAAAACTATCATAACTTCTTCCATATATGCCGTACTAACTTGCGCTCTGAGGTGAGTCTTCAATAGTCACCATAGAGTTATGTTCAAGTGCACAAGCACTGAACTTACTCCAATCAACATCGCTAATCAAAACTGTCTTCAGGTTCACTAGTAAAAACACACTGTCTCATACTTAGACAATTTGCATTGCGCTCTGACATACTCCCTCTTTGACCTGTGCAATCTTCATGTAGATCATATGTTATCATAATGACAACATCTATGTAACCAACTCAACCAAATTGCCAACACAACACTTGTTGAAGGTTTTGCAAATGGGGTTGCAAGCAAAGTGGGCTTAACCTTGGAGGAAACTTGGTGGTTAAGCACACTTGAGCTAGCGTAGTATTGTGATGGGTGACCTAAATCTTGGTTCCTCACCTCTATGAGCATCACCTAGATGAAATGAGTGCTAAGTGTTCCATTCATTCTCATGAGAGATGGGTTCTTGTGAACTACTACTCATGAAACATGGCTCGATTAATTAGACTCAAAAACTACATCTTGATAACAACACTAGCTAAATGGTTGATTATTTGCACCCCGGCCAGTGCGCGTTCCATGCCCCATCATCATGCCTCGTACATCTCATATGACATGCCCCATTAGTAAAAATATCATTTCATTTTCATTTAGTATAACAACTTTAGTTTTTATATTTTAAAATAATTTTAAAATTTTTAATTTTATAATATGTTATATAATTTTTCATAATATTTTTATTTTTATTTTTCATATGTCATTTCCTAATTTTACTTTACAAAAATTCTATCATTTGGTATTTCAATTTTAAAATCGATTATTTGCATTTAAATTTTTATATTTATTTTCACTGTCATTAATATTTTAAACTTCATTATATTATAAATTAGAAAAATTAATTTTTAGAATTTAATTTAATTTAGTTTTATTTTAGTATATAAATTTGACATTAATGAAAAGAACTATTTTTAATAAATAGATGGAGGATCATGATATATTGTCAATTTTCTAAACCTTAGGTAAGCATCATTTGCATGTTGATTATAATTTTTAACAAGTGCTACGTAGTGGCTAGTACTTGCCTTTAAATGTAGTTTTAATTGTATTAGCATATAATTTTAAAAATTTTAAACTAAATAATTATTTAAATATATTTAATATATTATTAGATTAGGTTAAATATTTCATTTATAGTTATGTTAAAGTTCAATTAGAAATATAATTAATTCAAACTTTAATTTATATGTAAAATAATTTTTTGACCTTTTTAGTTTTGTCATAATTGTAATTTTAATATTCAATGTCTATCTAATTCAAATTTTAATAAATTTATTAAAATTATAAATATATTTTAATTAATTATAAAATATATATGATTATATTAGTTTTTGGATTCGATTGTGCAGAATTTTTTTTCATCAATGTTTCAGATCATACTACATGATCCATCATCAGGATGTCAAAGAGCAAGAGCAAGAGGACATGAAATGGTAGAATGCAAATCTAGAAGGCAATAAAAGGAGGAGGAGGAGAAGGGAAAATGAGAGAGAGGAGAGAAGTACATAGGGATAAAAAATATAAAAAATGGTTTGACCTACACCTCAACACTAAGGGCCCATTTGGTGCATAGAATATGGGCTCTAATTCTGGAATTAGATTTTCGGATTATTGAATTCCATGTTTGTGTCCATCCAAACAAGCAGGAATTGGAATTTCAAAATTCCAATTTTGCCCACAAAATGGGCATTTCATCTTCCACTTGAAAAGGTGGAATTAGAAATTCAGGCTTTAATTCCATTTTCAAATGCCAATTTTATGTATCTGTCGGGTCCGCTTGCTGTTTAATTCATTTTCACATCCGAAATTTTCGTTCGCACATTTTCGCACGGGGGAAGATGCCTAGAATGTCTTGGCAACTGACATTGAAGATCTTTTGAATGTCTTTGTAGTCGACATCGAAAAGTCTTTGAAAGAGTTGATGATCAAGAATGAAAATTCTAAGCAAGGCAAGATTACATATGGAATTTTAGAGGAATGTATTTCTGGAATGACCGAGTTCTTGGCAGTGTTTTGTGTGAATTCGGTTTCTCAGAGGAGTCAAAGATGTTGGAAGACTACAGATTCGACAAAAGTGCCTCCTCGACTTGGGCTGCCGTTGCTGAAACATTCTTTGTCTCCCGGCTATGCAAAAAAATGTATAATCAAGTGGTGATGCATTCTAATCCCAACTCTAGGAATAGAAAGATGATGGACGATTGCCCCAATTGTGGTATCCCTGATTTACCACATCTACAATTTATCCCTATTGACAAGGGTTTCATCGAATTTTGAGAGTGTCATTGCTTGATTTCCCCTCAACTCACATACTCCATTCACCATTTTCACAGTGGTGTATATACAGTTTCTGTGGCACTGCGGGTAGCTAGGGTTTGGAGGTTGCTCTTTGAAGAAAAATTGCAGGTTCTCATCTTCCGGGTGAACCCAACTATTCCAACACATATTTTGAAATCATTTTGAGGATATGTATCTTCCAGAATTGCAGCATATTCCAAAATTGACTATATCCAGCATTCCGTAATCCAACACCCAAATGGACCCTAAAGGAAAAAGCAAAGCCACATTCCAAAAAATAAAGAGCCAACAACAAAAGTAAAATTAATAAAATAATTAAAAGAATATGCATATGTATATATACATGCAAATGTATATGTACTTGCATATCTGAATAAGCCAGCTTATATATATATATATATATAATATATATATATATATATATATATATATATATATACATATATATATATATATACATATATATATATATATATACATATATATATATATATATACATATATATATATATATATATACATATATATATATATATATATATCATATATATATATATATATATAACATATATATATATGTATATATATATATATATATATATATGTATATTATATATTATATATATATATATATATATATATATATATATATATATATATATATATATTATATATATATATATATATATAAGTAAAAAGGCAAATTAACAAAAGGCAGAAAGAGAAAGTGAGCATAAAAATAAAAGATAAAAGATCAACGGGAGATATACACAAATAATATGTGATGGCATGGGCACGGACTCAGAAAGAATCTTGTGGTTGGATAGTTGATGAAATAGTGGATCCATTTAGCCAGTGCCTTTTAATAACAATATCACTATTCATAGATTTTATTAAAAACATTTAATCAATAATAATGTGATTGTGACTTATGTATTTATTAATTATTTCGACTAAATAATAATAATAACAAACTAAATGCCAACGAACTATTTAAACCGTAGCGTACAAAAGAAAGCGAATATTATATGAAAAAAGACCAAATAACATGTATTTGCATTGGTCCCCACATGGGAAACAACCGCATGAATATGAATATGAATATGAGGTTTCAACTGCCAAGTACGCGCATTTTTTAATCTTGGCGTGCGAGAGAAAGACGCGGATAGCCCTACCTAGGTGGCAACCGACTATCTAGCCATATCATTCGATATGGTTGGATGGCCATCCTACCCTCGTACCGCACACCATCGTACCTCTGCCGCATACACAGTCTGCACAGAAAATGTACCCTTGCCGCATACATCGACAGTCAGCACAGAAAATGAAAAAACATGAAAAATGCATATGTAACCAAAGGACACTTAAGTTTTGTTTTCAAAACTTATATTTTAATCAAGCGGAGGTTTAATCAAGCGGACACTTAGATTTTTTTTTCAATTTATTTTATGAATATTTTTAAAATAAAATAATAATAATAATAAAATCAAAGTTATATTAATAAAATAATAAAAATATTAATAGTTAATTATATATTAATTTTTAAATTTATATGTTTAGATTTTTATATTTTTGTTTATTGTAATCATTATATTATAATATATAATCTATTATTTAATAATTTTAAATATATATTATATGAAATTTAAATAATAAGTTTTAAAAACATATAGTAATTTTTTTAGAAAGTATAATTATTATTAAAATTATATTAAATGGTTTAGTTGGCTGAGTTTAAAAATTATATTATATATAACATATTAATTATATTATTTATTTTTTAATTTATATATATCTTATATAAAAATATTTTATAATAATAATTTAAATATTATTTAAACTATATATAATATTAAATTTATACAAATTAATTTTGTAATTATTGATATAAATTAAAATCAATATAATTTTTTACATTCACTTTTTTTAATATAAATTATTTTTATTTATGAGATTTAATAATTTATTTTGATCATAATTGTTAATTTTTTAAATTATTTAATTTAGAAAATTAGTGAAATAGAAAATATTTGATAAAATTTTATACAAATATTTTACCTTTTTTTTTTCTATAGAAAAAAAAAAATCAAAAGCATCAAAAAAATTATAATATCAAGACACAAATCTCTTCATATGATTTTTTATTTCTAAACATTTTTTGAGGGTTTAGACTTAACACAATTGTTCATTATTGAATGTTGAATGATAATAAAAATTATTTATTCAATTTGAAAAATCAGTTTTAATTTTTTTTTCTTTTATTACTTTAAAACATAATAAATACAATATTTATAAAAAAATTATCTTTTAGCCTTTTATAATTTATGTGTTCTTAAAATAAATATACTAATCATATAAATAATATAAAAAAGAGAATGATAAAATCATTGATTTAAAATAAATATATTATATATTATATAAAAATTTAATATTCTCTATATATGTAATATATTTCAAAAATTTAGAAATTATTATTGTCAAATTTTTTATACAAGATATTATTCAAAATCATTAAATTAAATATTATAATAATAATAATTAATATAATAATAATAATTAAATATATAAATATTATTAAAAATTAAGCTTTATTAATATTTTTAATATTTTATTTTTATTCAACTAAAAAAATATGTTTTAAAACTGGAAAACAAATTCTCACATAACCTTTTTTTGGCCATTTAGAAGTTAGCATTAAATAA
>BSBK01001731.1:850000-1028990 GCA_027943335.1 Chamaecyparis obtusa | reverse complement strand
TATATATATCTGTATGTGTATATATAAATATATATGTATATACTATATATGTATATATATATGTATATAAATATATATATATGTATGTATATCTATATGTATATATGTATATATATGTGTATATATGTATATATATATATATATATATATGTGTGTGTGTAGATGTATATATATACATATATATATATATATATATATATATATATATATATATATATGCATGTATATATATATGCATGTATATATATGTATATAGTATAATACATACATATATATATAATATATATTAAGATCATTTTATAATTATATATGTTACAATGTAGTTAATATTAATAATCGGTTATGAAGGGTCATGACCCTACGTAGCATAAGCCATGTATGGTCATGGCTCTTCAAGACATGACTATTCAAAAGATATAAATGTATATCGATGGCTGGTGAAAAGATCAATCACAATGGTAATCTATTTCAGTACAGCCTCATATATATTCCGTATAGGATGATCCTAGTTAAATAACAGATTGAGGCAACTAGGCTCTACACATGACAAAACATTAGAAGTATAAATATCCAAGTCTTCCCTCTCTTTAGATTGAAGGAAGCTTTTGATTATGTTGGGATTGAAGTTAGCTGGGTTCGCTTGTTTCCCCCTTGGGTCATTCCCAAAATATTGCTCTCTTGGAAAACCCTCTAAAGGTAAATGCAAGAAAAGAAAAGGATAGCTAGTGGAGGTCTAGATTTCTGATTTTCCATAAGAAAAGAGCATACTCTCCTACTCCATAGTGTCTCCCAACCCCACCAAACACATGTTTAATTACCCAAGACTCTTTGCAAGTGATCAACTAAACAGGTCAAGATCTATGATTTTCCAAAAGGAAAAGAACACACTCTCCTACTAATCAACTAATCACAGACAAAAAGCCTTCTAATTAATCTAGTTGCCTAGAAAACCAAATTAAGAAAGCACAATGTTGATTTGTATCTCAAAGGCAACCTACAACAAATAGCTATAGTAGTTTCACAATTGAGTCTTTGACAAGCGTCCTACATCACAAGACGTTAGTAGTCATGAAAGTGTTGATCTCTTTGGAAAGAAAATATTACAAAACCATAAGTTAGGGCACAAAAATATGCAAATGAAAGCAATAACCCTGCAAAACCACTTATTAGTTGTTAGAAAACTAGAAAACCCAAAAATGCAAGAAAATGCAAGCAAGCTAGGATAAAACTTAGACTGTGACAACAACTGAATCTGGACGACACTTCACAGTCTACCAAGAAATTGTATGATAGACTTTTGGGAAGAACATGATATTCTAGAATAGTATGATAGACTACAAAGAAGTAGTATGATATTCTGCCAAAATGTAGACGATATACCCCAAAAAAGTGAGATGATATTCCAGAAAAGGAGAAAGTTTGCATGTGCAGTATTAAGAAATATCATCTAGGTATATTTTTGGAATATTGTACAATTTTCTGGCCTATAAAATAAAATTCATGAACCTACGACAACAAAGAATTAAAAATACAAGAAATAGAGCTAAAAATGAATGTCTAGCCCCATGGTGGGTGTTAGAAATGTGTGATCAAAGTGTGACACACTTATATGAACCATTACACTTGAAAGAATCCACAAAGAAGGAATTCTCAAGATGTGGCTTATAGCTTCCTAGTTGAAGAAAGTTTAATCCATGTCTGAATGCTCATTAGGTTGACATAAGGATTAGTGACTTCACTACTCCAAAATGGAAGATTCAAGTGTAAATGCAAGCTAAAGATGAAACTAGAATGAAAGAAGCTAAGAATAAGAGATTAAGTTAGAATGGATACAAGCAACTAGTATTCTAGAATGAGAATTCAAGAAAGAAACTAGATTAACCATTAAAGAAATTAGTAAGATTATGCTAAGAATGCAAGAAAGTTAGAATGCAAGAAGCTAAGATGCAAGATTAAGATTAAACCCTTCAGTCAAGGAAGAGCTTCATTTTAAAGGAATCACCTCAAGAATGGAGGGTAGACATTAAGAGACAATAGAATGAGTGATTGAGAGTAACAGGCAAAAGGAGAGTGAAGGAGATGCAAGGTTAGGTAGAGATGAGTGGTGAGGATTAAGAGGCAAAAGAGATGTAAGGTAAGATAAGATAAAATAAAAATTTCCAAAGCACAAATCCCTTTTAATTGCTAATTAATTAAGATTAAGTATGTTTACACATGTGAATGTGTTCTTTTAATAAAAGTGTAGAAACTTTATATTAAAAGTAATGTTATAGAAATTAAATAAATATGCAAGCTCTAGAAATTAGATCATAGTATAAGCTTGATATAAGATTTTTTATTTTTTATTTAATTATGAAAAGGAGATTTTCAGGGTTACTTTGCATAATTATGTCTAATAAATATGTCTTTGAGATTTATGATTTATTTTGAGGCAATTTGATTGAGAAAAGGGGCTTAGGTTTTACTAGACTAATTTTAGGTGATTACAATCACAGGGAAAAAATTTAAGTCCTTCCATGAAAAAATTATATTTTCCATAGGCAACACATACAAACTTTTACATGTCAGATCAAAAGTTCCTAGCTACCTAGTTATTAGTGTTGTAGGTTTGAGAAAAGTGAGAAGTTGGATGAGTTACTAATGTTGTCATTGATTTCAACATGTTTATATTGTCATTATTGACTGATTATTACAAATGTTGTCAAGTTCTCCATGGAGTGGTATGCTCTTCATTCCTTCTCTATTACAAATATATTCATATGATTTAGATATGTTGTTAAGCAATGTTTAGAGAGATTGGATTTGAGATTTTGTGCTTTGAATTACAGTTTAGAGGAATTGGTGTTCACCAGTGTGTGATAGTGTTTAGTAGAGTTTCCTATGAGAAATGGATGATTTACATTTCTCCGCTTGTTAGTTTCTGGTGTTGTGGATTTGGAATTGCACTTATAATGTTTGTATCTTTTTTCAATTAAAATGGCATAATTTTTATTTTATTTGGAGGCATTTGTTCAAAGTTCAATGGTGCTTAACTAGGTTTGGCTGACCTAAGTTGTTTACACTTTTAAAAAAAGCTCTGGTGAATATAAATTGAAGAGTAACATGTATGTATTCTTTGGTTCTAGCTAATATGTGATGTGGTCTTCTTTTGATTCCTTTCAACCATTGGAATGCTCAAGTGCCGACTTAATTTGAATCATGTTTGGTTAAGATGCTTGGCCAACCTTGGAAGATTTTTGTAAGTGTAAGGATGGTATAAGGGTGAATTTTGAGGGAGTGTGTACATGCACAATGAGGATTTGTGAAAGATGATTTATCTCTAGGCTATATGCATGAATATGATTTGGTGTGAAGCATTGTGATATTAAATGTGTATTTTCATGTGTTGGCTACCAGAAGTAGTCAGAAAAAGTATCAACAATCTTTAAGTCAAGTTCCAAAGGTGAATTAGTGGTGTCCATCTTTCTCTTTTATTCTTCTTCATCTAGGTAGTGAGCCCTTTGATAGTGACCCTTCTTTCAGGTACTGTTTCATTTGGCAGTGTGATTTTTCATGTAGTGAACATTCTTTCTAAAATTCACCTTAATCAGTGTCACTGTAACATGTGTTTATATAATTGAGAATTTAATCTTCTCTATGGTTTTCTCCTTAACAAGATTTTCCACATAAATCTGGTATTTCATTATGTATGGAAGTTCTTATTTTCCATATTTCTTTCATGTTTACATTATTTTATGATTAAGGATTAAGATAAGTTTTTGTGGATCTAATTCAAGAGAATATTTATGTGTTTTAGGCATAGATGATTCAACCCCCCCCTCTCATTTGTCTTGTGCATTTAACAATTAGTACAATTAATTATTTAAAAATTGTTTAATCCTTTACCTAATTTTATTAATGTCAATATGTATATATATGATGTAATAAATAATTAGATTAGATATTCCTTTCAAAAAAACTATTATAAAATCATAATCAAGATGATTCCTCCCGGGCTATATCGGGGGATTTCCTCCCAAATCTTTTCCCTTAGTGCCTGCACTTTGAATGGGGCTCCATGTACAAAATTTATGATAATAAAAATATTAAATGCATAAGTCTATTATCTATAAAAGAAAACCTATTATAAAATTATTGAATTTCATCTATAGAAAAAAAAATTAAAAGTGGGTGAGCCACTAATATTTTATTAATATATAGATATAAAAACTAGTTCAAGGGCCCAACTGGGAAATAACTAGAAATAAAACCCAGTATCCTTTCCCAAATACAATAGCAAAATATATAAATAGTCCAAGGAAGAAGCTTAGAGAACTAACCCCACCCAGAGAGACGTATTCTACAAATCCAATACACGAGATGACAACTCTAACTAGCCTAAAATACCTCCAAAACCACAAGGGTAGAGGTGCACAAGATAATTTGGGCGCTAACAATTTAAACTAGAATAAATAAGTAACTCAAGCTATGTGTCTTCATTTTGATGCATATTCTAAAAGGAGGTATTTTTCAAAATTTGGCCTAAAATACGTCGTGGGCTGTAGATCACATGGCCATCTTGCAATGTTCTTTAGTCAATGATTAATGTTGAGGGCCCAACTCTAGACATGCATTATAATCTCTCTTTCTAGTGATCTTTTCCAAAATGAGGAGTTCCTATCTCAAATCAGCCCGAAAAGCTCTGTGGGCCCTTGATCTGAAGTTCATCCAACGACTGTTAACATTTGATGATGGGTGCCATGGACCCCACTACTTTTGTCATAATAAAAGACATCATGTGCGCTCAATTTGATGTAGATGTATATGTGGAAACTTTTAAAAAATTTAAGCCCATTCTAAATCATAAGTAACTCATGTCAAGTGTCTTTATTCTGCTACACATTAATAAAGGGAAGGTATTTTCCAAAATTTGGCCAGAAATGCATCGTGGCCTATAGATCTCATGACCATCTTGTAGTGCTCATTAGTTGATGACAAATGTTGAGGGACCCACTCCAGACATGCATCCTCTTTGGGGGTTATTACAAGTATCAATAACAAAGCACTACTGGTCCTCAGAGAGAATGCTTGACCACTTGAAAAATAGATCCAAGATGTCTTACTTCAAAAGATCTAGGATATCTTACTTCAAGAAAGAAAGCCCCAAGTTTGATGCATGGAAGGACAAGATGAAGACTCATTTGTTTTGTTTGGGCTTGGATTATTGGATGGTAACCAAGAAAGATGCAAGACTGAAGATTGAAGATGGGTTGGAAGACCTTGCCACAACTGATGAGGAAAATAAGATGTTTCAATGATTGTGAATTCTCTAAGATCAGAGATCTATACAAGAAACATGATAAATAGGAAAGGTTGTCAGCATTGTATGAAGGAGATACATACACTAAAGGAGCCAAACATCAGAATTGGAGAGAAAGGATGGAGACACTTCAGATGAAAGAAGATGAAATAGTAAGGATGTTTGTTTGAAGGATTACATAATGCATAATAGGAATCAAGAATAATGGAGAAACTTACAATGAGGAAGAGGTCATTGAAAAGATTCTTAGATCTTTGATACCAATGTACAAAACTAAAGTGAATTCGATAGAGGAGATCATACCATTGACCAAAGGTTTCACAAGGGAAATGTTAGTATCTAAACTAACTATATGTGAGAGCATAGAGCTTAAGGATTCCTTACTTAAGGTAGAGACAACTTTCAAGGTAACAGTCCACAAAAATAGATATGCAAGAACAAGTTTTGTAGGTACCAACAAAAAAAGTAAGTACAACAAAGAGTTAGGAGATTATGTTGATGATGGGAAGAGATTGAAAAACTTGAAAACAACATTGATGAGAAGGTCTTAGCATTGATCACAAGAAGAGAAAGAAAGGCCCAAGGTAATTTTCAAGGAAAGTTACCCATAAAATGCTTTAATTATAGTAAGGTTGGTCATTTCACTTCTAGATGTCAAACTAGAGTTCCTAAGCATAAGCCTAAATATGGGAAATACATCAAGGATAAATAATGTTATTATGCTAATGATGGTACATCTAATGATGAAAAAGGATCCTCCAGTAGTGCTTTTCTTGTCATCTACACATCCTTCCCAATTTGCATCAGTGTAAACATTCAATGCTAAGTTATCTGACCTATCATACCATAGTCCTAGGTCAATTGTTCCCTTGAGGTAACTGAATATCCTTCTTACTACTGCAAGATGTGTCTCCTTTGGATTTGCCTAGAATCTAGCAACAATTTCAACTGCATTAGCAATATCAGGTCTAGTAAGAGTTAGATAGTGAAGCCATCCAATCATTGATCTCTACTATGTCTGAGGTACATTTGTTTCCTCATCTGAAATGGATAACTTAATCCCTATTACCATAGGAGTTCAAACCAGTTTACTCTCATCCATGCTAAAAATTTTCAGCAACTCTTTTAGATACTTTGTTTGTGATATGAAAATCCCATCTTTATTTTGATTTTTTTGTAATCCTAGGAAGAATTTCATCTCCCCTATCATTGATATATCAAACTCACCTTTCATTTCTTCTTCAAACTTATTACGCATAGCATCATTACCCCTAAAGATAATGTCATCAACAAACACTTCAATTATCAAAGTACATTATTGTATCTTAGATACAAGTTACTATTTGCACTACCCTTCTTGAAATAAAGATGTAGTAAATACCTGTACAACCTTTCATTCCAAGCCCTTGGATCTTTCTTCAATCCATACAATTCTTTCTTCAATCTGCAAACCATATCTCTATCACCTATCAAAGGAAACCCATCTGGCTGCTTAATGTAAACTTCTTCCAAATCACCATTTAGGAATGGAGACATGACATCCATCTGGTATACCTTAAAATCTTTGTGTGCAGCATAGGCCAAGAATAACCTAACTACATCTATCCTCACAACTAGTGCAAAGGTCTCCTCAACATCATTTCCTTCTTGTTGTGAATATCTCTTACACACTAATCTGGCTTTATTCCTAATCACAACCCCATCTTCATTCATTTTTTTTTGAAAACCCACTTTTTTCCAATGGCATTCTTGTCTTTACATCAAGGGACCAGTTCCCAAGTTTTTTTTTTCTCATTTTGATCCAATTATTCTCTCATTTCCTTAATCCAGTACTCATCATTGAAAGCCTCATCAAGTGTCCTTGGCTCAACCTGTAAGATGAAATAGACTGTATTTCTAAATTGTGACCTTGTCCTAGTACTTGTAATCTTGTCTCCAATGATCCAATCATATGGATGATTCTTCACAACATACTTAGGTGTCTTGAGGACTTCTGTCTGACTCCTATACATATATGTGTCACTACCTGGTAACAAACCCTCATGAAATTATTCTTGTACTTCTTCCTAACCTTGCCCTATTTGAAGTTGATTTTGATTGCTTTGAAATATATCCTTTTCAAACCTTTCCCACTCTGGATCATAAGGATTGAATTCACATGTTATTTATTTTACTTGAAACCTTTCATCAATTCTCACATTCACACTCTAAATAATTTTCTTCATTCTCAAATTGTAACATCTATATGCTTTTCTTTTAGTGGAATACCCAAGGAATATTCCTTCATCACTTCTAACATCAAATTTCTTTGTGCCATCATATCTTTTGATAAAACACTTGCTACCAAACATTTTGAAATAGCTAACAGTAGTAGTTTCACCATACCATAATTCATATGGTGCCTTGCTAGCCAGATAATGCACCATATGAGCTATTGTCAATGATGATGACAAATTTAATCTTATAATTTCATAAATCATGAAAAAATATTATTTATATAATAAATAATTTAAATCAAGGAATTGTTGACCTCAAAAGGTTGCACATAAGGAAAATAACTTTACGAGAAGTTCTCAAACTGGAGGATTGGTTTTCTTTCCACAAAACAACCTTTAATATTTTAGAATTCTACTCTTTATTGTTTGTGAGGGGATGAAAAGAGAAAAAGAAAATAAAAATAAATAAATCTAGTCTAAGGTGATAAGCCAAATGCAAATATTTTACAACACTTTAGATTTTTATCCACCACAAAGTATAATGTAACATCAACATAAATAATGAAAAAAATGGGAAGCATGTAAAACATGATAACATTATCCATCCACTTATGCTAACATCACAAAAGCTATAAAATTACACAAAAAATAGTCATATTAATAAAATGATCTAGATCAAAGTGATTGATCTAGATACAAAACAAAAACCAAACATAGATGAAATGCTTGTTGGGTGCAATCTGTTATATTTAATTATATTAAGAGCTTGATTACAATGTTGCAATCTCCAAATTAAAGTTGTTGATGTTTTTACTTAGTATTCTATAATGAAGTGGCACTAATGTGGAGCAAAGGTGGATATGACCTCTTTGATACCATATTTCATAACTTTGAAGGTTTCCAAATATCTAATGTAGTTTTAAACTCCTTTATGGTGAGCTTTCACTTCCTAGGCCTAGTCTTCATAGTAGCCCTCCAAATAGGGCTATCAAGGTATAACTTCCTGTGCAAACCCCTTAGGCTCAAATCAAAAGTATTTTTAGATACCCTTTTGGGATTTTAATAACATCTATAAATTTTGGAGAGGGTTACATTGGAGAATATCCTCTACTAACTAACTGGTAATCAACATATAAGTCTAATTATACACTTTTACAAAGCAACTATTGGATTCCTTCACACTCAACTTCTAAACTTCATTCCTAAAACTTAGCTATGTCACATATGGTTTGAATCCACAATTTCCAACACTTGGAACTCTCATCAAATCACCCCTTTATCAAACCCTTAGTCTACCTATGTAATAAAAACCTAATACATAAATATATTAGGCTAGGGCATCACCAAAATGGCCTCTAGCACAATCCCCTACCTCTAAAAACTTATGGAACATAAAATGCATCCAAATATCCTCTATTCCACTAATTTATAAAAAAATTCAATTGTGAAATGGGTCTCAACATATTTTTATGATTCAAACCCTCACACCTAGGGTTTCAAGATTTGTTTTGGTAAAATTGCTCTAACTTCCATAAATATCAATGAAAATGGGCCAAACTAGATGAAAATGAAATAATATTTAGAGGACCATCCTACCAAATAGGTTTCACGTTAGTTTTGGGCTGTACACGACTATACAAATCTCTACAACAATGATAACATTGAAAAACCATAGAAAATTAGAGATAGTTTTATTGCTTTACCATCTAAATCACATACAATCCTTCCTTGGTTGATGAAACAAGTTGTTTACATGATTATCCATCATCTCCAATGGTTACAACATCTGTTTGAATTTTAATTAACTAAAAACTAACACTTGTCCATTATGACAACTTTTTCAACTTTAGTACAACTTTTTACAAATGACATCCTAAGACTCTAGATTGACCCGACCAAATAAAAATGGTATAAAATACCCAATTCTATGACCAAAACATGAAAGAAAAATAATTTTTCCAAAATGGTCTCATGGAGGCACAAATGCACTAGGTGCTCTTACACCATACTCCCAGGGTGAACAAAAACCTCAAGTCCCTTTTGAGATCAGTTCTTGGACTATTGCTCCATGTTTCTTAATGTCCTCTCTGTCATCCATATTGCATCTTTATTAGGAAGGCCTTGTCACTTCATTGGGTATTAATTGTACACTTTGTACCTTGTTCTTTTGACTTCCTTGGTATCCAATATGCACTCAAGCTGCAATGGTTCATTTCAAGGTAGGTCATTCACCCAATCTTCATTTGGATCTCTCTTATGGAGCTTGCATCTTCACCTATAATCATGGATCCTTTTAAAAGATAGAGGTCAAAAATAATAATAATTGGTTAGATAGCCACTCGATGAGGGATTTCTATCTCATAAGTATTAGCCCCAAATTTGTGGACAACTCTACACAACCCATCTTATTCATCTACAACTTGGTGTACTTCCCCTTGGGTAGTCTTTCTTTCTTCAAGTGTGCCACCACTATATCTATTAGGAATGAATGCTTGGTAGTCATTCTATAGCAGTTGTTGTTGCATTCATGACTATGATTGTCATTGATGTCAACATAGTGATCTTCTAGAGACTAGTAGAGAAGCAAATAATGTTTTGATTAGCGCACGTGGGATATTGTAGTTGGTGATATGTGATGTTGAGGTTATACTATTTGATATGTTATATGTCAATGGTTAAGAGTGCAGACATTAATTCTTTCATTTATGAAAGTTATAAGCATTTTGGTGGAAGCAGTATTCAAGCAGTGTTCCTGAGTAGCGGTTTGTGGAAATCAGATGATATCTCCTAATCGGGATGGAATCTAGTTTTTTGCAGTTAAAGGGAAGTTTGAGATACATTGATAGTGATGTGGTTCACTGCACAAACTTTGAGGTCACACAAGTGAAGAGTTATTGCATTCGGAAGCTGACAGTTTTGTGTAATTTTGATGTAGCCTTTGGAAACTTTTTTTTTGTATTTGTGTGCCGACTCATTTGTAATTATTTGAGTGTGTTATAAAGGAAGGAATGTTTTTCCTTATTGTAATATAGTAGTAATGTGAAAGAAGTGTGAGCATGGTATGGTTGAATGTGAATGTGAATGTAAGCATGAAGTGAAGAAAATAGCTGATGAAGTTGTGAAAGCGAAATTGTGAAGGAAGACATGCGAAGTATAGAGATCTGGAATTGAGATTTGATGTAGCAGTGAGTGTAGTTTGGCACAGTGAGGAGGTAACATATTTCATATTTTTTTTTTTGAATAATATTAAGGTCATTTGGATAGTGTGTTCATTGATCTTACCCTGAAGTTGTTTGGGTAGTGGGTCCTTTTGTCTTCCATAACTCCTAACAAGGTTAGAATCTTTTAACAGGGATTCAAAATCTCCTAATAGGGATTCATATGTACTAAATGTATTTCATAAGACTCTTGACAAAGTCCATCCTTTCACAAGGAATATTCATATTAGTGCATCTTTTGTGGGCATCATTCCCACCAGGATTTACTCTTTGAACAAGAGGTTCCCTAGTCAACATATCTTGTGTTATTGTGTCATTGTGGATGAATATCTTTCTATGGTTGGTAATTACATTGCTTACATGGTTAAATGTTGTTGAAGTTGATAAAGGTTATAATTATCTGATAA
This sequence comes from Chamaecyparis obtusa, assembly GCA_027943335.1. Classification (NCBI taxonomy): domain Eukaryota; kingdom Viridiplantae; phylum Streptophyta; class Pinopsida; order Cupressales; family Cupressaceae; genus Chamaecyparis; species Chamaecyparis obtusa. The sequence continues at coordinate 1,017,850 of BSBK01001731.1, read as the reverse complement.
CTGATTCAACCCCCCCCCCCCCCCCCCCCCCCTCTCAGTTATCTTGGTGGTCTTTACTTTCTAACAATTGGTATCAGAGCAGCAGGTCCTTGAAAGAAAAGTTTAACAGCTTAAGGAGATCCATGACAAATTTCAGGAAAGAAAGCCCTAAGTTTGATGGAGTAAATTTTGACATCTGGAAGGATAAAATGAGGACACGTCTACTATGTTTAGGACCAGGTTATTTGTTGATTACAAAGAATAATAAAACTATCATTGAAGAAGATAATCTTGAAACAAGTTCTAAAGATGAGGTTGATCTATTCATGTGTAACATACTTGCAAGAGAAGCACTTTTGACAACACTTCCAGAGAATGAGTACAGTCAGGTAAAATGTTTGAAAAAAATCTCATGAAATTTGGAAAGCTTTACATTCTACTTTTGAAGGTGATGAACATGCAAAGAAAGCTAGGTTACATAATTGGATTTGTGCATTTGAAGATATAAGAATGATGGAAGATGAATCTGTTAGAAGCTATATTGGCAGAATGTCAGAAATTGTTGCAGGGATAAAATCTTGTGGAGGAGAAAAGACAGAGAATGAAGTGATATGGAAAATTCTGAGGACATTGACTCTTGTATTTAAGCAGACAACACAGATGATTGAACAAGTTATACCTTGTACAACAAAATTTACAAGAGAAACTCTTCTTGGAAGATTGGAAGTAGTAGAGATGAACTTGAGATTATCAGGAGACTTACCTAGAATGGAGATAGCATTTAGTGCTCTTAGTATGCGCCCTACTTTGTCAAGAAGTACCAGTGTGAGTAGAGATTATGCCAGCAATAGTAGATCTAGAAATGAAGAAGATAAGATGATTGAAGAAGGTATTGCCTTACTTGTGAAGAGAGAACCAGATGGTAAGAAAAATTTTAAATGTTGGACTTGTCAAGAATATGGTCATTTTGCATCTAAATGTCCTAAGAGAGTTAAGAAGTATAGAAACAATTTCAAGCCTAGAAGATCTAAGGAATGTTATTATTGCTAATGATGAAGATCTTGAAGCTAGTATAGAAAGAACTTTGAGTGAAAGTGATACTGAGAATAATGATGAAATAGGATTTGTAGCAATTAAGGAAGAGAATCCTGAATCTGATGTTAAAGAAGAAAAAGCATTTGTTTCCCAAGTTGAAAAGAAAGCTGATTGGATTATAGATAGTGGTTGTTCACATCATATGATTGGTGACATGAAGAAGTTCATAAAGTTTAATAATTATGATGGAGGAGTTGTTAGAGTGCTAACAATGCACCTTGTTTGATTAAAGGTATAGGATCTATTACTCTTGATGGAAAGACTAACACTAATGATGTTTACTTTGTTGATGGATTGAAACATAATCTTTTGAGTGTTGGATAGTTAGTTGATAAGGGATATCAAGTTTGGTTTACTAAGAAAACTTGTGTGATAAAGGATAAAGATGGAAATCTTATTGGAACTAGATCTAGAACCAGAGGTAATGTATTTTAGTTGAATCCTACTAACATGACATGTTTGATTACTAAGATTGATGATAGTTGGTTATGGCATAGAAGGTTTTGTCACATAAACTTTGATAATAATGTGAAAGTAAGTACTACACTTGCTGTAAGGGATTTGCCTAAGATTATGAAGCCTACTAACATGATTTGTAAGGAATGTGTGATGGCTAAGTAGAAGAGAAGTTCATTTCCTAGTAAGAAGTTCACATCGGCAGAGAAGTTGGAGATTGTTCATACAGACTTGAGCGGTCCTACCAGGACTAGAGGATTCTATGGAGAAAGGTATTTTATGATTCTTGTTGATGATTTTACAAGAATGATGTGGATTGCATTTCTAAAATAAAAATTTGAAGCATTTGATAAGTTTAAGATCATTAAGAATAAAGTTGAGAATGAATCTAGAATGAATATTAAATGTTTGAGATCTGATAGAGGTGGAGAATTTACTTCTAGAGAGTTTAACACTTTTTGTGAAGTAAATGGTATTAAGAGATAGTTTTCAGCCCCTAGAACACTTGAACAAAATGGTATTGCAGAAAGAAGAAATAGATCAGTAACTAAAGCAGCAAGAGCTATGTTATTTGAGAATGATTTGGCAAAGACATTTTGGAGAGAAGCAGTGAATACAACAGTATATACAATGAACAAAGTACAAATCAGAGTAGATACAGACAAGACACCTTATGAATTATGGTTTGGACATGCACCCTCAGTTAAGTATTTTAGAATTTTTGGAAGCAAATGTTATATAAAGAGAGATGATGATATTGGAAAGTTTGATCCTAGAAGTGATGAAGGAATTTTTCTTTGATATTATTTGAAAAGAAAAGCATATAGATGCTACAATAAGAGAACTAAAACTATTGTTGAGAGCGCAAATGTTAAAGTTGATGAAAATTTCAAAATTCAGGAAAGAATGCTTGATTATGAATCTGATGAAGAAGCTCATCCTCAGCCTAACATTGAAACTACTGAATTATTCTATGAGATTGACAGTGAATTCTTGAATGAGAGTCCTACAGAAGAAACCAGAGAGGAATCTAGAGAAGAATCTATAGTTGAAGCAAGATCTATGACTATGACACCGAACAGGTATATATCAAGACATCATCCTATTGAGAAAGTGATTGGAAGCTTGGACAGAGGAGTTCTGACTCAGAATAAGGTACATTTATGTTTGATTTCTCAAATTGAACCCAAATCTACTAATGAAGCTTGTGAAGATGAACATTGGATTAAAGCTATGAGAGAAGAACTAGATCGGATTGAAAAGAACAAGACATGGGAATCGGTCCCTAGACCTAAAGACAAGAATGTGATTGGAACTAAATGGGTATTCAGAAACAAGATGAATGAACAAGGAGAAGTAGTAAGAAACAAAGAAAGATTGGTATGTAAGGGATACTCATAGCAAGAAGGAATTGACTATGAAGAAAATTTTGCACCTATGGCAAGAATTGAAGTAGTAAGAATGTTTTTGGCCTATGCTACTTTTAAGAAATTCAAAGTGTATCAGATGGATGTGAAGTCCGCATTTTTGAATGGTGAATTGGAAGAAGTTTACATTGAGCAACCTGAAGGTTTTCCTTTGACTCAAGAAGGAGACATGGTATGTAAATTAAAGAAAGCATTATATGGACTAAAGCAAGCACCTAGAACTTGGTATGCTAGACTGCATAAATACTTGTTAAAATTGGGATTTACAAAAGGAACAGCTAATAGCAATCTGTACCCAAAAGAAATTGAAAATGGTTTGTTGATTATAGTTATTTTTGTTGATGACATTATCTTTGGAGGAGAAGATGAAGCTAGTGACAAATTTGTTGATGAAATGAAGACTGAATTTGAAATGAGTATGATTGGTGGGATGAAATACTTTTTGGGATTACATATAACATAGAACAGTGATGGTATCTTTGTAAGTCAGAAAAAGTACTTGAATGATTTTTTGAAAAGATTTGGAATGGAGAACTATAAACCAATTGGAACACCTATGGTTACAGGACATAAACTATCTAGCAAAGATGAGACACCAGCAGTTGAGCAAAAGAAATGCAGATCCATGATTGGAGGATTGGAGTATTTAACACACACTAGACCTTATATAGCACATTCAGTTGGAATGGTAGAAGGGTTTCAAGCTGAACCTAGAGAGTCACATTATGTAGTAGTAAAGAGGATATTGAGATATTTAAGAGGCACAATGGACTATGGATTGTGGTATGAAAAATCTAATGATTTTACCCTATGTGCATATACAGATGTTGATTGGGGAGATAGTGTTGATGATAAGAAAAGCACCAGTGGTGGAGCCTTTTTTCTTGGAGGAAGATTAGTTTCTTGGTTGAGCAAGAAGCAGAATTGTATTTCACAGAGTACAGCAAAAGCAAAGTATGCAGCAGCAACAAACAATTGTAACCAGATAATTTGGATGAAGCAGATGTTGAAGGATATTGGAATAAAAAATTTTAAGCCTATTGTCATACATTGTGACAATACCAGTACAGTTAGTATGTCTAAGAATCTTGTATTACATTCTAAGACTAAGCATATAGAGATCAAGTATCATGTTGTAAGAGAGAAAGTAGCTGAAAAAGAAGTCAGATTGGAGTACATAAGCACAAAGGAATAGATAGCAGACATATTTACTAAGCCTTTGCCTAAGGATACATTTGAGTATCTGAGAGGTATGCTTGGGGTTATGCCCCAGCCTACTGTTGAGTAATGATGCAGTTGGTTGCATCCGTCCAGTGGTATATGAGCCTTATTTTTCTTCTGGACTAGATGTTGGTACTTCCTATATGGGGGAGTATGTGTATCTGAGCTGAGTCATGAGGACTCTTGTGATTGTATTTTCTGAACAGTGTCTTTTGACATTGAGTTGTTGTTGACATGGTGATGAAATTTATGTCATTGATGTTAATGGGGGAGAAGTGTACATGAAAAACCATTTGTAACAGTTGTACCATCTATTGAAGAGAACTAAATAGGAAAATGTAGCAAGATTTGATTGATGAAGAGGACTTGAAAATGTTTGTCAGAGCAGCAGTGTTGCAGTATTGGATTTTTGGAACATTGGATTTTTTTCATCTATGTTTCCATCAATTCCAATGGGGGAGATTGTTAGGAATGAATGCTTGGCAGTCATTCTATAGCATTTGTTGTTGCATTCATGACTATGATTATCATTGATGTCAACACAGTGATCTTCTTGAGACTAGCAAAGAAGCAAACAGTGTTTTGATTAGCGCACGTGGGATATTGTAGTTGGTGATATGTGATGTTGAGGTTATACTCTTTGATATGTTATATTTCTATGGTTAAGAGCACAGATAGTAATTCTTTCATTTATGAAAGTTATAAGCATTTTGCTAGAAGTAGTATTCAGGCAGTTTTCTTGAGTATCGGTTTGTGGAAATCAGATGATATCTCCTAATCAGGATGGAATCTAGTTTTTCACAGTTAAAGGGAAGTTTGAGACACATTGATAGTGATGTGGTTCATTGTACAAACTTTGAGGTCACACGAGTGAAGAGTTATTGCATTTGGAAGCCGATAGTTTTGTGTAATTTTGATGTAGCGTGTGGAAACTTTTATTTTGTATTTGTGTGCCAACTCATTTGTAATTATTTGAGTGTGGTATAAAGGAAGGAATGTTTTTCCTTATTTTAATATAGTATTAATGTGAAAGAAGTGTGAGCATGGTATGGTTGAAAGTGAATGTAAGCATGAAGTGAAGAAAAGAGCTGATGAAGTTGTGAAAGCAAAATTGTGAAGGAAGACATGCAAAGTACAGAGATCTAGAATTGAGATCTGATGTAGTAGTGAGTGCGACTTAGCATAGTGAGGAGTTAACATATTTCATATTATTCTGTTGAATAATATTAAGGTCATTTGGACAGTGTGTTCAGTGATCTTACCCTGAAGCTTTTTGGGCAGTGGGTCCTTCTGTCTTCCATAACTCCTAATAGGGTTAGAATCTTTTAACAGGGATTCAAAATCTCCTAACAGGGATTCATATGTACTAAATGTATTTCATAAGACTCCTGACAGAGTCCATCCTTTCACAAGGAATATTCATATTAGTACATCTTTTGTGGGCATCATTCCCACCGGGGTTTACTCTTTGAACAAGAGGTTCCCTAGTCAACATATATTGTGTTATTGTGTCATTGTGGATGAATATCTTTCTATGGTTGGTAATTACATTGCTTACATGGTTAAATGTTGTTGAAGTTGATAAAGGTTATAATTATCTGATAACTAATTCACCCCCCCCCCCCCCTCTCAGTTATCTTGGTGGTCTTTACTTTCTAACAATATCTCCTACCTTGAACTGGACATCCCTTCTTTTTCTACCATCCTAAATTGTAAGCACTTGTGTGCTCTATAATTTTACAATTGTTTAGGACTTCATAATTTCACTTAATGCATACATAATTCAAATTTGAGTCCTCTTTTATTGCTAACTTGTGCAAATATCAAGGGAGGATCTAATTTATATGCATCCTCCTCTTTTTTCCTCAAATCACAAAATTCATTCTCTATCCTAGGCCTTATTTCACCCCTTTTGGCCTTGAATTTCAATCCCATTATTAGAATCAACTAAATTTTTCAACGTCAAACTATTGGATTAACAATGAACCATCTCTTGGGATTAACCAAAGTCCTCTAGGTTGGTCTTGTCTTAGACAAGGTTGACCTAACTCGGCCTTGCCTTAGGAGACTGATACCAAATTTAGGTCACAGGTCCATCATGATGGATTTGAAAGATTTTGAGATCTATGGTCAATTTTTTTAATTATGACTCCTAAAATCACTATAAAAAGTACATAATTGCTTCATTTTGGCATATGTATTCAATTGCAAGGTGAAAATCCCAATTTGATCACAACAAGCAATTGCAAGATGGAAGCCCTAGTTTGATAACATCTATTGAAGAAAGGGTTAGCTATTGAAGAATCATTCAAGCATCCAAATCAAGCATCTAAAACTTCAAATAAAGCATCCAAGACATCATTTTCTATATCATGGAGTTTCAATTGGATTGTGAGGATGGCTACGAGTACTATTTCCCTTAGGGGCCTGGTATGATTTCCTTGTTATGTTTATATCCATGCATTGATACTTCATGTTTACATGCTTACATTTATATGCATTCAATCATACATTTTTTCATTTACATGCTAGGCTTTCACTCTATCACACATAGGATTAGATCTAGGCATTTATGTTGGCATTCTAGCTCATTAGCATTCTAGACATACTCTAGATTCATGAGCACATCAGACTTTACATATTCTAACAACTATCCATGAAAGTGGTAATTACCAAAATGAGGGGTTGACTAAGGAAAACCCCTATATAGCCACCCATACACACATTTTCTATATTTTTAGGTTATAGAAGTGCAAGTACAAGTACATATATGAAAATAGTGTAATCTGATTTTTCCAAATCCTTTCTATTCTCAATTCCAAAAAGTCTATGGACTAGGCTGATTTGGGTTGGCCTTATCCAGAACATGACTAACTTGGGTTGGCCTTGGCCTCTTCCAGATCAAAATATTCCAATTCATACAGTTGCAGATTCCAGACTGTTAGATATGAAAACCAACAAAATTTAGGACTCCAACAGTTGGAAAAATCAGGTTCAAAGTGCAATCTTCCTCTTTCCTTTTTCAGGTTCACACATCATTATCCCTATTTCTTGGCATTTACTTTTATAGATCAGATTTATCTTTGAGATTTACATATCATTTATCACGTCTTATTGGAATCAATCAAATCTAGTCCTATAAGGCATAGAGCTCAAGTTTGTACCCTGACTCTCTAGGCCGTACTTACTAGATCTATCTTGTTAGCTAGGGTTTTTTATTCCAATGTATAATATCCCCCATTGATTTGGTGAGTAATCTACATCCTAACATTTCTCACCATTTCCTATTATACACTTTTCAAATTTGCATGTTTCTTATACTTTTCATCACTCTTCTTGCGATTCTCTTTAACTTGTTCATGGATACCTTCACGAGTGCTACAAATTCCTCTCATTTGAAACTCCTTTCCATTCCATTAAAATCTCTAATTTCAAAGACTCCTCTATCTTTCATTCTATAAATCACCTCAAATGGGTTTTTACAAATGCTTCTATTGATTAAATCATTATAAGCATATTCAACACATGGAAGAACTAAATGTCATTGTTGTGCATGTTCTTTTGTGAGGCATCTAAGTATAATTCCAAGTGATCTATGTATATTTTGCATTTTGATTATATTGTTTGGAAAACTTATTTGATGCTTTATATTTGATCATGATGCACCTATGTTAGGCTTATGATTTGATGATGTAGTATTTTAGATATATGAGATGATTATGATGCAACTGATTTAAAGATACATGTTATGCACATTGGGATCAAATGTAGATAATGGATTGTGTTATGAGAAATATGTAAATATAAATGCTTGTTGATGTGTGTGGATTTATGTTATTTACTTTGTTATGTTATTGGACCTACTGATGTTTGTAAATGAGTGTGAATGAGATTGACCATGGTTCTAAATGCAAGGAACAAAGAGTGAAACTATGTTAAAAACTATAAAGCCAAGGTTTTGTCTAATAAAGAGACACGAACCTCGATGTCTTGTGTTTTTATTTATAAAAGTAAATTTTTGAATGCTGTATTTAAATTAAAGTTAATTGTTTTATGTTAGTCATGCTATGTGTGAATGGGTTGAAATTTATGTTGTGTCACTTGACACATGGGTGTATGAGGTGTTAGCATGAATATCCATTTTAGCTAGGATAAGTATGACACCTACTAGAGAGTTAACTTGTAGAGTCCCCATGCTTACCTAGGGTGTTGGAAGTTTCTAGATAGGCCAAGGATGGATAAACTCGAAGGTTAACTTCAAGTGAGATTTTGGAGGGTCTAGAAAGCTTCTAGAGGGAAGTTGGGATCAAATTTAACTACCCTACTTCATATACTTAGGGTTAGGGGTTAAATTTTGGTCACTAAAAGACTCTAGACTCATAAATGAACCTTGGAAAGTACGTCTAAAATAAGATCCCAGTTAGGAGTTTTGAGAATTTGGGCAAGCCATCTTTGCAACTCTATTTAGTCTTCAAACCTCATTTATGAGGGGAGGAATATATTTGGAGTTATGGTAAAGGTACCTTTGCATTTATGGTTGTAAGGTTAGTGGTTGAGTATGAGGCCCTTTTAGGGAGGCTTTGATAGCATAAAGGGGAAATGCTCATCTAAACTTCATTATTGTCTTAAGCTTGGACTTGAGGTTGGTTTCCTTATTGAATAGCTTAGAGTAGTTTTTGATTATGCATAGAAAGCTTGAGGAATCCATTAATGGATTTTATGTATTTTTGTTTCAACTCCATGGGTTTCCATGGAGACTCTTTGTTAAAGCATATATTTTATTTTGTTCTTGGTTTTTTATGGGTTTTTTCAAGACACACTCACCCTTGGGAGGGAAGAGTAACCTTGAAGGGGTGAAGGTAGAGGCTACCCATGTAGTGAAGAGTCTCCCATGTGTGGAAGGATGAGCATGGGTGTGTAAGTCCTCATTATTCCAAACATGCCTAAGGGATTTTTGGGGGTGATAAGGGTAATTTGATGAATGGAGGCCATGGTTCTGAGTATGTGTAAGGGTTGTGGTAAGGGAATGTTGAGCCCATGTGTGGCCTATTCGGCTTGTATTCTTTTGTTATATGTTTGGCTTCTCCTCTTGCACAGTAAGTCCTCTTCACCCCTAATATTTCAAGTCTTTTTAAGGCCTTGTAAATACCTTAGGTTTGGGTAATTTCTCCCTCATGCTTGTTTTGTTCATATGGCTATGTTTGTGTATTTACCATTTCAAACTTTGTTCCCCTAGCTTGGGGGTGACCATGAAATGGTCTAGGTTAGAAGGTGAGCCTCCATGATCAGCCAAAATCTTATGTAGGTTCTTACTTGGAGCATATGATGGGAACTTGGATGTAGTTTAAGGGTTTTCCCTATTACATAAAAAAAGTTGTATCTCTTAGCTTTATGAATATTTTGTAACTTTTATAAAAAAGAAGGAAATTGGCTTCTATTATAGTTTTCAGAGGATAGAAGTTGTAAAAGTTGTTATTATAAATATATGGAAAGAGGTAGTTATGTTCATTACTTGAAAGAATTTTTGTTGTAAATTATCATCCTCAATATTACTTAATGTTAGATCTTAGCCAAATTTAATATTTAAGTTTCCTAGTATCTTTTTTTAAAATTATAAAAATGCTAAGTTGGAGGAAAGCTTTAGAAATTCATTTTTTAAGTTTTTCTTTCCAAGTTAGTTTATTGACTATTGATTTAAATGGAACAGAACTAAGAAGCTTAATTTATATTTGAATAAATTTCATGCTTCATGTGAATATAATTAATTGACATATTTTTCTTAATGCACAATAGAAAGGATTTATGGGTTGTTGGATTTATTACCCATTTATAAATAGATTAAAATTAAAGCTCATAAAATGACGAAGAAACTAATTTTATAACTTACCAAAGTAGTTGTCATTAAAAAAGAATTATTTTCTTGATGCTTTTTATTTATATATATAAATCAGATTTTAAACTGTGAACGTGAAACTTTATTACTACATTTTTATATATGATTAAAATATATTATATAAAAATTAAACCTTATAGCAAATTTGGGGGGGACGGGGCACTAGGCTCTACTTGACCCTCTCCCCAAATGCTACGAGAGGTTGCAGCCTCTAAGAAGAGGATTGTGCCCTTAGTAATGGGCCGCAACCTTGAAGGGGACTGCTGCATCCCACCCCAATTTGGGGATTATTAGTTTAAAACAATAGCTAAAATAAATATTATTTTGTAGAATAGTGACATTATTTTTTAGCAGTAAATTTGAAACATAAACAACATTAGTTATTGTTTTAAAAATTGAATAATCACAATAATTTAAAATTAAAAAAATATAGTATTCAGTTACAGTAATATAACAATTGTCGTTACTGTATAAAACATAAAATAAATTGATTCATTTTATATTTTAAATCAGCAAATTCAGAGGCTATGGAAGGGAAAGAATTTTTAAAAGAAAGAGACAAAGACAACAATAAAACTAAAACTAAACCAACAAATAAAGTAAAAACAAAGACTATTTTTAAAGACTAATAAGATGAAATAAATTGGGCAGCACATTGTTATGATAAAAACTAAAAATTATCCTCCATGCAACCTCACGTAGACTTCATTAATGAAGAGATTCAAAATTCTATCCTAGAGCGAAACCTGTAAGAAAATAAAAGAGAAGAGATGAGTAAATGAAATATAGAATTTAGATTTTCAGAAATTTGGATATTTATAGAATTTAGTTTTATAGATCTGAGATTTTTATCAAATCCATTTTAAGTTGTCTTGATTGATTATCTAAGGATTGATTTTTTCTCATTAATGTTTAGTAGAAAAAATGGACTTTGGTTCTTAAAAGAAAGTTTCTAGATTTTCTTAAGTTGCAAAAATTGACTTTGGGTCTAAAAAGGTAATTTCTAAGATTTTTCTCTTAGTTGTAATTTTTGACTTTAAGGGAAGGCTTAGATTTACTTTAGTGACTTGGATTTTTTGAAGTAGTCTTAAGGAACACATAGTGATACATCTTTTGAGAGGAACAACCTCTACATCATGGAGATAGGGGAGTTCAAGGGTCACTTTGTCATTGACACCGACCTTACTTGGGAGACCTTCTTGGAGAGGTTTCAGGCCAGATACCTATCAGATAATTTTAGGTAGTGTTGTATAGATGAGTTTCACAATCTTCAGCAGTGAGGATTATCTATGGCTCAATGTGAGAGTAAGTTCCTTGAGCTCCTCTCCTATGTAGAATACATGAAGGATGAGAAGCTTCAATTTAATTGCTTTATCAAGGGATATAACCACACTATATCTGGCATGGTGCACATTACACCACCAACAGATCTATGCTATACAGTTGAGAGAGTCATGATAGATGAGGATATTAAGAGGGGATCTTATGATAGGTCTCAGAATCATAATACAACACCTCAGTCATTTGGTTATTAGAAACCCCCTAACAAGGGTAATTACAGGAACTCATCAGGGATATTTAGAGCCCCAAAGCCTCAGCAACAACAATAGCCTTAGCAGAACTAGTGATAGAGGGCACCATAGGGACAATAGGGCTCTAAGCCCAAGCAGTAGCAGTCGTAGGGTCCTAAGAAGCACCAAAGACCCCATGAACCTTATACACCTCTCTCATGGACTTAGCAGTCCTTTAGGGGTGATTACAATGGGTCTAATAGGACAAGAGGTTAACAGTACTCCAGGCCTCAGGGAGTGCAGATTCACTTACGAGGACCTTGCTACACTTGTGGTGCCATGGGGCACTTAGCTCAAGAGTGTCCTCAGGGAGGTAGCCAACAAGTAGTGATGTCAAAGCCTATAATCAGAGATATGGACAAGTCCCATAGAGTGTTTGTGGTTGTTGCTAACCACTAGGTAGAGCATCAAGCTATAGTTATTAAGGCCACAAGTATGATCAAAGGTAGTAGTGTCTCTATCCTATTTAACTCAGGAGCCACTGACTCCTTTATTTCTCCATTTGTAGTCGAGTGTTTCAGGCTAGTGGCAACTAGGTAGAGTGATATATGGGAGGTAGAGTTAGCCTTAGGATCTGGAGCAGTCGTTACCTCATTTCTAAAAGATTGCCAGATTCACGTGGGTCGAATGACCACCATAGTAGATCTCAGGATCAACCCTCTTGGATCTTATGGTTTAGTACTTGGCATAGAATGGATTTATGCCCATAGAGCCAAGCTAGACTATTGTTGGAAGAGGGTAGAATTTTTGGATGATGATGTCACTACAATAGTAATCATAGGGATTTAGAGACTTGTATCTCTTTGTATAATCTTCACCATGCATCTTAAGTGGTGTATGCAGAAGGCATGTCAGTCTTATGCTATCACCATCAGTGATAGAGATGATGAGGGAGAGGAAGAACCCTCATTAGATGACCATCCAATTCTATAGGAGTTTGCAGATGTCTTTCCATCAAAGCTTTATGATATGCCTCCTTATAGGGAGGTTGATTTTCATATTGATCTTGTGGCAAGAGCCAAACCAATTTCTAGATAACCTTATAGGATGACCATGAATGAGATTAATGAGCTCAAGATTTAGCTTGAGGAATTTGTGGAGAAAGGGCACATTCACCCTAGTGTGTCTCCTTGGGGTGCACCAGTGATCTTCATGAAGAAGAAGGATGAATCTCTTAGGTTGTGCATGGATTACCAACAGTTGAATAAAGTCACCATCAAGAATCAATATCCACTCCCTAGGATAGATGATTTATTTGATCAACTCTAAGGTACCTAAGTTCTCTCAAAGATAGATCTTAAATCAAGGTACCATCAGTTGAGAATTGTGAATAATCACTAGTAAATTTTACCTTATTTTTTGATGAAGATTAGTCAATTTTTAGATGCTAATTGGTCGACCAAAGGACCATAACTGTTGTCAAATTTTTTCATTGATTATACGACCTAGTTAACAGTCATCACAATTGCGATGTATGTAGAGGACCCATCATCAAAGCAAGCACTCTAACCTAGAAGAATTATCAGCCATGCCTTTCATCTATATGACCAATGTTAGTTGAAATTGTGATGTCTTATGGTTGGAATAGTCATCGAGTACATAGCATTCTCGTCAAAATGACAAAGAACTATTGGTCAAAATGGCAACGAGGATTGGTCAGAATAGTCATCGAGCACATAGCATTCTCGTCGATAGGATATTCTTTTGACCATCGAAAAAGAGACCGAAAATTTAATTTTTAAAAAATAAAATAAAATATCTATTACTAATCTTTATAGGATAAAATTTAATTTTTAGTAATTATCTACATTTAATCTGCAAATTACTAATAGTTGTGTACTAAACATGCAATGTATTGCCATGTGTGATGGTTAACTAGTAATGGGAAAGTTATGATGATGGAAGAAAACAATGTAATGAAGTACCAAGCAATAAACTTTTAATTCTCTACAAATAGTCATTTTTCTACTTGTGAAGACACAGTCCGGTGTTTATATTATTAAACTCTCTATTCAATGCAACATTGATAGGAAAAGCATTCATTGATTGGTATTATTATTTTTTATCATTCCATGTACTGATTATATTATTTTGAAGTCTTAAAAGTAAATAATTTCAATCCTTTTATTGACTGTTCCTGTACAGTGCTTGGCGTGCAAACAACCTTTGTCTTGAAGAACCAATGATTTCCTAGGCTCTATCAAATAGTTGGCAAACAATGATGTATTCAATATTTCTAAAGTGCTTCAAAAGGCTTAAACTTAGCAAGACTTTTCACCAATACACCCCCATCCCACCATCCACACCCATCCACTCATGTCAAGATCTTGTCCAAAATCATGTTGAAATATCCACTGACCTAAATCAAGATCCTTCCCTCTCACTTCCTTCGTTACATAATCACTTTTGGAGTATATTCTAAAGTCCTTGAATCTTAGCAAATGTAAGTCAATAACACCAAATTTATCACTTAGAAGTCTTGTGGAGTGTCTTGGTGAGTTTAAGAGTCTTGTTGAGTTTAAGTGATATATTTGGTGTTATAGACTTACATTTGCTTGGATTCACTAGATCTTGACATGAGTGGATGGGTGTGGATGGTGGAATGGAGGATGTATTGGTCAATGTGATCTACTCATGAAGACACGGTCTAGTGTTTATATTATTAAACACTCTATTCAATGCAACATTGATGGGAAAAGTATTCATTGATTGGTATTATAAGTTTTGATCTTTCTAGCCTAGGCCTAGGCCTGGATCATTAGTATGTTTCTTTTTATTGAACTTATAATTAGTATGAATGAACAAAATAATGACAATGCAATATTTGTGATAATGCAATATTTGTCAAAATAGCATCAATGACTTCATTCAATGTGCCTATGTGTCAATGTGGTGTTGGCCCATGCATGTAGAAGATGTCACACACAACAAGTAATATTGGGTGTCAATTTTGGGTTTGCCCAAATAGGAAAAAGGTCTAGATACGTAATTATATTTTATATTTAAAAATAATGTGACAACTAATCATTTTATGAAGAACTAATGTACATTTGGTATTGCAGGGAAATAGTGGATGTTAATACTTTCGGTGGGTCGATGAAGCCACATTTACATCTACCCCATCTACATCTATACCTAATGTAGGAAGAACCTTCTAGTGACCAAAATTTAACCCCTAACCCTAATTATATCAAGTGGGGTAGTTAAATTTGAACCCAATTTCCCTTTAGAAGCTTCCTAGACACTCCAAAATCTCACTTGAAGTTAACCTACAAGTTTATCCATCATTGACTCATCTAGAAACTTTCTACACCCTAGGTAATCATGTGGACTCTACAAGTTAACTCTCTAGTAGGTGTCATACTTATCCTAGCTAAAAGGGTTAGTCATGCCAACACCTCATACATCCATATGTCAAGTGACATGACATAAATTCCAACCGATTCACACATAGCATGACTAACATAAAATAATTAACTTTAATTTAAATAAAATATTCATTAATTTACTTTTATGAATAAAAACACAAGACAATGAGGTTCATGTCTCTTTATTAGACAAAGCATTGCCTTTATAGTTGTTAACATAGTTTCACTCTTTGTTTCCCGCAGTTAGAACCATGGTCAATCTTTGGCACACTCATTTGCAAACACCAGTAGTTCCAATAACATAACAAAGTAAATAACATAAATCCACACACATCAAAAAGAATTTATATTTACATATTCCTTATAACATAATCTATTATCTTTATTTGATCCCAATGTGCATAACATGTATCTTTAAATCAATTGCATCATAACCATCTCATTTATCCAAAATATTGCATCATCAAATCATAAGCCTAACATAGGTGCATCATGATCAAATATAAAGCATCAAATAAGTGTTTTAAAAAACATAATCAAGATGAAGAATATACATAGCATAGGATTCATCAATCCTTAAAAATAATAACATATGTCTAAGTATCTCAAAATCAATATCAATAGAAAAGTATGACTATAAATCAAATCTAAACTGTGACCACTGGGGTAAGCCTCACATCCACCCCCTCTAGACATGAATTGTTGATGTTTTGTAGCTTCAGTCGAATAAACACTATGAGTCAATACTAGTGAAGATATGTATATATATTTAGTATATATGAGATGTATATATATACTTAAATATATATAAATATTATTATTAAATATTAGAGAAATTAATATAATACTCAAGAGATATTATATATATATAACTATAATTGTCATTATATTAATTACATATTAATGAATAGACATGTCTCATGATGGGACATGTCTCTTCTTGGCTCATTCTCAATATAAATGTAAGAGATTGTTGCATTTGGAAAACACATAACATGAGATAGTGCTATTACATTTGCAATGATCCTAAAACATTTACGTGGTATCAGAGCCAAGTTACAAATGTAAGAGAGTAGTTTGTTGATGGTGAATGTGTGATTGTCTCAAAAAATACAATCTCAGTATGAAGACCATATCTCCCAAATGCACTGTTGGATTTTGCTAAATTTTGGATTTGTTGGTGATAAACCAATTTACAAGAATCTCACTGGAGCAATTGAAGAGAAAATTTCAGGTTCAAAATTTATGACCGACTTTGTACAGGTCTATAATAAAAAAAATATGAAAAAGAGTGAGGTTCCTTCTTTAAAATCCTAACCACTTGAAGGGAGATCTAATAAGATTGAAGGTTGTGATAGTGTATAGAACCTTTGGATATTAGATATAGTTCATGTGAAGAGTTATAGTAATGTTTGAGAATGATGACATCATTCTATGAATTTGCATGATATTTTCTATATGGGCTCACCTTACAGAATGAAATACTATAAATTTATAAAAGATAAGTATTTCATGTTTTATTAATGCACATAATTTTTGATTTTTTTAATTCATGCTATACTATTGTCTATTAAAATCTTGTATGCTTCTATCATTGGTATTTCTTGTCAAGATAGTTTAGTGAGCTATTTGTAATCTCTCTTTGACATACCTTCAGGATAGAAGCACAAGAAAATTGCATTCAAGGGAGAAAGAACTTGATGCTTCCAAACGAATTGATGATTGAAACTAAAGGGAGTCTAGAATTTCAAAAGAGGTCAAGAAGTTGATAAACTTGAGCTTCAGAGGGAGAAGATGATTTAGTCAACTTGTGACAATCTTGATCATATTGATTGAGAGAGAGTTCACCATTGAAGGTGAAACACTTCTGAGGTAAACTTGATAAAAATTGATTATTATACTAATGAATCATGAATGTTTTTAATGGGCCTATCCCCTTGTGTAAATCATGAGGAAGTGATGACTTCCAAATGATTATCACTTCTATTTGTGGAATTTATTGGAAGGTGAAGATCTTACAATAACTTAAATCATGATATACATTATTTATAATGTTGAAACAAATCATGATGAATTAATGCAACAACTAAGTGTTAGATGTCATTAAGTTGACAGTCTATGA
Organism: Chamaecyparis obtusa; assembly: GCA_027943335.1. NCBI lineage: Eukaryota > Viridiplantae > Streptophyta > Pinopsida > Cupressales > Cupressaceae > Chamaecyparis > Chamaecyparis obtusa. Next base: position 1,000,718 of record BSBK01001731.1, on the reverse strand, counting down.
GTTGTTTGCATAAATATATCTTGTAAAGAAACAACTAAGTGTTAGATGTCATTAAATTGATGGTCTATAAGTTGTGTGTATAGATACATCTTGTAAAGCAACAACTAAGTGTTAGATGTCATTAAATTGACGGTCTATAAGTTGTTTGCATAGATATATCTTGTAAATCAATAACTAAGTGTTAGATGTCATTGATGGTCTATGAGTTGTTTGTATAGATATATGATAGGTCTTTGGTGAATATCATGTGTTGATATTCTGCAGGCTAGTACCTTATTGAGTACTTGGTGAATATCATATGTTGATGTTTTGATAGGACAATACTTAGAGTATTTGGTGAATGTCATGTGTTGACAATCTAATAGACCAATACTCATGATATCAAATGGATAGAATCACACATGGAGGCAATCCACCTGAGAAATTATGGACATAATCATCAATGGAGGTAATCCACCTGAGAACATGTGGATAGAATTGTCGATGGAGGCAATCTACATATTGAGACTATGTTTCTATTGATTACATCTTGAGGATGATGCCTTTATTTCTTATATCATATGATTGATGTTGTCAAGCGTCTTAACTTTTAACATTGGATTGATTTATCCTCCCTAGCTAGGAGGGAGTGTTGATGTTTTGTAGCTTCAGTCAAATAAATACTATGAGTCAATACTAGTGAAGATATGTATATATATATTTAGTATATATGAGATGTATATATATACTTAAATATATATATATATATATATATATATATATATATATATATATATATATATATATATATATATATATATATATATATATATATATAATCATAATTATCATTATATTAATTACATATTAATGAATAGACATGTCTCATGAAGGGACATGTCTCTTCTTGGCTCATTCTCAATATAAATGCAAGAGATTGTTGCATTTGGAAAACACATAACATGAGATAGTGCTATTACATTTACAATGATCCTGAAACCTTAACATGAATGTCCTCCTAGAGCTCATTAAAGAGGTGGGGACACTGAGATCTCATCTAAACTACAGCCAACCATGAGGTTGTCACCTCATCATAGCAATCCCACTAGACCATAACCTGTTCCAGCTCTCTGCCTCGAAGGGCTAGGGTTCATCATGCCAAGATACGAATGGGATCCGAAGCCAACTTCCTGTCTGACTCCACCTGCAATGCATCTTAATCTGTAATATGAGACTCATCATAGATATACTTCCTAAAAAATGAAACATGAAACACATCACGGATGCGTGACAGGATAGGTGGCAAGGCTAGATGGTAGGCTATTGGTCCTATCCTCTCTAGGATCTCAAAAGGTCCAAAAAACCAAGGTGCAAGCTTATATCCCTTTCCAAAATATATTAGACTCTTATGCACACACTCTCTCAAAAAGACTCTATCTTTAACCAAGTATGCTTGATCTATCCTCTTTGCATATGCATACTTCTTCTGCCTATCATGTACCTCTCTGAGACACTACCTAATTAAGGTCACCTATTGCTCCATATCTCTAACTAACTCTAGACCAATGGAAACTCTATCCTTGATCCTATCCCAACTAAATGGTGTCCCGCATAGTCTACCATAAAGAGCCTGATAAGGAGGCATACCCAATAATGTATGATGCCCATTATTATAGGAAAAATAAACTAGGTGTAGGTAGTCCTCTCAGCAGGTCTAATGATAAATCACATACATTCACAGCATGTCCTCTAATACCTAATTGACCCTCTCAGTCTGTCCATCTATCCGAGGATGAAAGGTTGTACTAAAATTGAGCCTAGTGCCCATAGTTGTTTGCAATTCTCTTCAAAATGATGATTGAAAAGAGAATCTATATCAAAGATGATCTTATGAGGTACGCCATGAAGTCTGACAATATCTAGTAAGAAAACATATTTCATAGTTGGCGTGGTGAAGGTAGTATGCATGGGTGAGAAGTGTTCCACCTTGGTCAACTTGTCAATCGTTATAAATGATGGCATTATGGTGGCATGATGAAGTAGGAATACCAATAATAAAATCCATAGAAATGGTGTTCCACTTCCACTTGGGTACATCATGGGGCTACAAGAGACCACTAGGATAGTGCTGCTCCAACTTTACCCTCTAACACTCTAGGTACTTAGTTACCATCTCGACAATCTATAATCTCATGCCTAGCCAATGATAAAGCTACCTCAAATCAGCATGCATTTTCTTAACTCTAAGGTGTGCTGTATAAGGGGCTCTATGGGCCTCTAGCATAACAAACTCACACAATCCCCTGGAAGAAGGTACATAAATGCATCCTCTATGATGTAGGATTCATTAGAATCCAAATAATAATCTAAGTACTTCCCTTCAAGGGGTCTCTAAGATCGAATCAAATCACAAATCTCTGCATACATCTCATCCTCATGTAAGTGATGAAGAATGTGATCTCTCAAATTTGTGCTAGAAGACATAGAATAAAGCTCATGTCATCTCCTACTCAAGGAATATGAGATAATGTTCTCTTTCCTCTTGATGTAATGAACATCAAAATCATACTCACATAAGAACTCTATCCATCTCCTCTATCAAGCATTAAGGTTCGGCTATGAGAATATATACTCAAAGCTCTAATGATCTAAATGAAGCTCAAATCAATGTCCTAAGAGGAAATGTTAACATTGTACTAAGGCATGCACTATTTATACACAATCAAGGTCATGGGTGGGGTATTTAAGCTCGTGAGTCTTTAATTTCCTATACTTGTAGGCAATAGCTCGACCACTCTGCATAAGGACTACCCCTAGGCCATCTAAAGATGTATCGATACAAACCACAAAATCTATTGAAGGATGTGGTACTGCAAGGATAGATGCACTACTGAGTGCCTTCTTGAGCTCTTGGAAAGCTCTCTCATACTTCTCCATCCATTCAAACTTCCTCCCCTTTCACTAAAGAGAAGTGATAGGGTGTGCTACCTGATAAAATCCCTCAAAAAACTACCTATAGTAACTAGATAGACCCATGAAACTCCTAACCTTGATCATAGTGGTAGGTGTTGGCCAATTCATAATAGCCTCTATCTTTGATGGATCCACTAAGATCCCATCACTAGATATCACATGACCAAGGTACTTGACCTCTGGTCTAAAAAATGAACAGTTTGACAAGCTTCCAAACAACTTATTCTCTCTCAAACATTGCAATACTCATCTTAGGTGCTCTTCGTGCTCCCTCTCATCCATTGAATAAATTAGAATATCATTGAGGAACACTACTAAAAACTTATCAAGGAAGCTACGAAACACTCCATTCATGAGGCTCATGAATACAACTGGAGCATTTTTAAGACCAAAGAGAATCATGGTGATCTCATAGTGACCATATCTAGTACGAAATGTGGTCTTGTGAATATCACTAGTAGTCCATGGTAAGAAATCCTTGAACACGTCTAGTAACTTTGATGATGATGATGAAGATAAAGAACTAGATAATTTCATTTCTATGATTGCTAAGAAAGAAAGGAAAGGAAAAGGAAAATATAAAGGTTAGTTACCATTCAAATTCTTTTGATGTAACAAGATTGGCCACTTTGCATCTAAGTGTCCTACAAGAGTCAAGAAGTTCAAAAATAATTACAAGCCTAAGTATACAAAAGAATGTTACTATGATGGAGATGGAGTATAAGATGAAGACTTAGTAGAAGATGAAATTGTATTCATTGCTATTGAAGACATGGAGAAAATGTTTGATGAAATAGATATTGAAGATGAAAAGAATGCACAAGAGTTAGCATTAATTTCACAAGCTGACATCAGAATAGACTGGATCATTGACAAGGATTGTTCACATCACATGATAGGAGACAAAGATAGATTTGTACATCTAGATAAGTACAAAGGTGGCATGGTTAGATTTGGAGACAACACCCCTAAACCTATCATAGGTAAAGGAGCTATCACCTTGGATGGAAATAATAACACTGATGATGTTCTATATGTTCATGGTTTGCAACATAACCTACTAAGTGTTGGACAATTGCTTGACAAAGCATATCAGTTGGAATTCAAATAAAATAAGTGCATCATTAATAAAAAAAAGGAGTAATGATTCCATTAGGTTGAAAGACAAAAGGTAACATTTTTCAACTTAATTCTGAAGCAAGTTATTTTGTTGCTAAAGTAGATGGTAGTCAGTTGTGGCACAAAAGACTATGTCACATTCATTTTGACAATATAGTAGAGATAAGCAATGTAAAGGAAGTTAGAGACCTTCCTATCATTGCAAAACTAATTGATATAATATGCAGGGAATGTGTGATGGGAAAACATGTGAGGAATTCATTCAGAAGTAAGCATAATGCGGCAGAGAACAAATTGGATCTAGTGCATATAGACTTATGTGGACCAATTCAAACAAGATCATACTATGGTGAAAGGTACTTTATTTTTTTTGTTGATGATTATTCTAGAATGATGTGTGTTGTGTTCTTAAAAGATAAATCTAAAGCATTTGAGAAGTTCAAGATATTCAAAGCTAAAGTTGAAAATGAGTCTGGATTAAAGATAAAATGTCTGAGATCAGATAGAGGAGGAGAATTCACCTCGGACAAATTTTATAAGTATTGCAAAGAACATGGGATAAAGAGACAACTAAGTGCACCTAGAACCCCTCAGTAGAATGGAATTGTAGAAAGGAGAAACAGGATCATACTTGACATAACACGCACCATCATGACTGAAGGAAAAGTTGCACGCACCTATTAGAGAGATGCAATCAATACTGTAGTCTATACTATCAATAGAATTCAATTAAGGCCATGAGCAGACAAGACACCTTCTGAGATATGGTTTGGGAATGTACCTACAATAAAATACTTTAGAATCTTTAGAAGTGAGTGCTACATCAAGAGAGATGAAGCTATTGGCAAGTTTGATGCAAGAAGCGATGAAGATATTTTTCTTGGTTACTCTACTAAAAGAAAAGCTTATAGATGTTTTAACTTAGGATTGAAGAAGATCATTAAAAGTTCCCATGTAAAGATTGATGAAAAGTTTATGATTCAAGAGAGATATCATGATTATGCACCTATGATTGAAGAAGAACCTAGTCCTATTAGTAGAGAAACAGTTGTTGAAGAAATGTTTGACAACATTGATGTATTATTCAATGATCCTGAAACAAGTGAAGATGACTCACAGAAGATAGATGAGAGAGTCACAACTAATGTTCCAAAATTCACATCTAGATACCATTCAAAAGAAGATATCATTGGAGATCAGAACAACAAAGTCATGACAAGATCAAAGGTAAAAAGTTTAAAAGTTGATGAAGTGGTATGTTTACTTTCACAAATTGAACCCCTAAGTGTTGAAGATGCATGTAATGATTCAAATTGGCACGAAGAAATGAAAGAAGAGCTAGATAAGATAGTTAAGAATGATACATGGGAATTGGTCCCTAGACCTAGTGACAAGAATGTGATTAGAACCAAGTGGATATTCAGAAACAAGATGAATGAAGGTGGTACATTAATAAGAAACAAAGCAAGACTAGTATGTAAAGGATATGCACAAAGAGAAGGAATTGATTATTCTGATACATTTTCCCCTATAAACAGATTGGAAGCCATAAAATTATTTCTATCCTATACAACACTCAAAGACTTTAAAGTATATCATATGGATGTCAAGTCAGCATTCTTAAATGGAGAGTTGAAAGAAGAAGTCTACATAGAGCAGCTTGAAGGATTAACTTTATCAAACAAACCTGATATGGTATGCAAATTGAAGAAAGCCCTATACGGACTTAAGCAATCCCCTAGAGCATGGTATGAAAGATTAGATGGTTACTTGACAAAGATTCGATTCAAGAAAGGAGCAGAAAATTGTAACTTATTCATAAGAGAGACACCTGAAGGATTATTACTAGTTGCTATTTTTGTTGATGACATTATTTTTGGTGGTAATGACAAGCTTAGTGTAGAATTTGCTAAAGAGATGCAGAGCGAATTTGAAATGAGCATGATTGGACCTATTAAGTACTGTTTGGGACTGAATGTGCAACAGACAAACAAAGGTATTTTCATTAATCAGTCTAAGTCTGTGAAAGAAATATGAAAGAAGTTCAAGATGGATGATTGCAAGCTAGTAAGTACCCCTATGATAACAAGAAGCAAGCTTTCAAAAGAAGATGATTCAACAGTAGTAGACAAGACCTTGTATAAGTCTATGATTGGTAAACTCATATATCTTACTCAATGTAGACTAGATATTTCTAATGCAGTTGGTATTGTTGGAAGATTTGCAGAAGAACCTAAACAAAGTCATCTTATGGCAGTAAAGAGGATATTCAAATATTTGAAAGGAACTATAGACTATGGTTTATGGTACCCTAATTCAGAGAATGTAAAACTTCATGTATATAAAGATGCAGATTGGGAAGGTTGCATTGATGATAGCAAGAGCACCTTAGGAGGAGCAGTATTTCTTGTAGATAGACTAATTACTTGGACAAGCAAGGAGTAGAATTGTATTTCTCAATCAACAATAGAAGCAGAGGATGTAGCAACAACATTAAATTGTTCTACAATTGTGTGGATCAAGAAAATGATAAAAGATTTTGGAATTCAGATTGATTACCCTATTTTATTCATTGTGACAACACTAGCACTATCAATATGTCAAAGAAGCCTGTGATGCATGCAAAGAAAAAACACATTGAGATAAAATATCACTTCCTAAGAGAGAAAGTTGTAGAAAAAGAAGTAAAATTGGATTATGTGAGCACAAAAAACAACTAGCAGACATATTCACAAAGTCTTTACCAAAGGATACATTTGAGTATCTCAGGGAGAAGCTAGGAGTAATTCCCTTCCCTAGATCTAATTAGAGTTTGCAGTAGTGCATCAGTCCTTAGTGACTGATGAATGGTTGACTACTCTACTTCAGGAGTAGTACTGATGCTTATTTTTTTTGGTGCCCTTTGGCATTGATGTCAAAGGGGGAGTATATAATCATGAAAAATAAAATAGTTGATTCATTCTAGAAAGGGGGAGTGTGTAGTAGTAAGGGGAGTATATAGAAGTTGATATTCAGAGCATTTAGTAGTAGATGGAGGATTCATCCTTGGGGGAGTTTTGTTGAGGAAATGGAGAATGTTATAAAATAATGATATATTTAGATTGGTGGTGTTTTTCATTCCATATGTTTCCATCAATGCCCAAGGGGGAGATTGTTGGAGATTTGCCAAAAAGCTAGTGATTGATTGTATGTTTGTCAGTGATGACAACATATGGTAAGAAGTGTGCCTTGAAGACTTATGTAGAGAGACTTGAGCATATGCTTCTTAGATATGTTATCAACATGATATCATAGATGCAGAGGTTGATTCTGAGTGCAGACAATTGTGCAGTTGTTTACATCAGTAGTGTTCCTGACAGTGCTACAGGAAGAGTTTTGTATGTGATTTTCAGTATGGTTATGATGGAGCCTTGCACATTTATATTTGTGTAGAAGACATGTTTATGATGCTATGTTCATGGACACAAAGTTAGTTGTGTAGTACAAGCTGATTTATGATGTGAGTTTTTGTCAGTTATAGTTTCCTGAGATTATCTGATGGAGTCGACAGTGTTTATATTATTTTAGTAGTTGTGCCTATCATTTTGATATACAAGTTTGGTTTCATGTTTGGTGATGAGTTAAGAATGTTTGGTTAAGAGAACATAATGTAATTTAAAATAAAGTTTCAGTTAAATTGGTGGAGCCAACTATGTGAAGCGACACGTCTACTCATATTGAGTTGCACGGTCCTATTTATGTTGCGTGCTTGGTTTAGCCATTGGAGATGTTAGAAAAGAGTTATATTATTTTTCTAATATGATTTCAAGAAGTTTCTAATAGGCCAACTTGATTATATCATTTGGAAGAAGATACTTATAGCTAGTCAGTTGTGATTGCTAAGCGTGATTGTGATTGTGATTATGATTGTGAGAGAAGAGCAGAAGATGCGAATGTACTAAGATAGTCAATCATCAATTGAAGATCTATGTGAAGAAGAAGAGAGTATATGCTATTCATTGGAACTAATTGAGAAAATAGGTCTACTTTCTAGCTCACCAAGATCCAAATATAGTGTGTATCTGTTATGCAAAAGGTTGCAACCTTCACCATTTGAGCAGTGTGCTCCTTGACAATGTGTCCTAGCATTTAAAAAGGTTAATTGTAAAGGAGTCCTAACAGGGTCCAACCTTTGACTAGGTGACTATACTTCATGCATTGTAAAGATCAACTCCTAACAGGGTTGTAAGATCTTCTAACATGGATCATTATACTCTAGTGCATTTTATAGTGGGTGCTAATTCCCACCAGGGTTTTTACCTATTTGGGTTTCCTCGTAACCAAAATTGTGGTGTTTTGTTTAGTATTATCTCATTGTGTATGTGCTTAATGTTCTTCTATACTTAATTGGATAAATAGTTGAATCTTGTAGATAACTGATTCACCCCCCCCTCTCAGTTATCTCTTGGGACTATTCCTAACAGTTGCTACTTAGTATTCTAGAATGAAGTGGCACTGATGTGGAGTAGAGGTGGATATGGCCTCTTTGATACCATATTTCATAACTTTTAAGGTTTCCAAACATATAATGTAAGTTTCAAAGTCATTTATGGTGAGCTTTCACTTCCTAGTAGCCCTCCAAATAGGGTTATCAAGGTATAACTTCTTGTGCAAACCTCTCAGGCTCAAATAAAAAGTATTTTGAGATACCCTTTTGGGATTATAATAACATATCTAAAGTTTGGACAGTGTTACATTGGAGAATATCCTCTACTAACTGACTGGTAATCAACATATAGGCCTAATTAGGCACTTTTATAAAGCAACTATTGGATTCCTTCACACCGAACTTCCAAACTTCATTCCTCAAACTTAGATATGTCACATATGGTTTGAATCCATAATTTCCAACACTTTGAACTCTCATCAAATTACCTCTTTATCAAAACCTTAGTCTACCTATGTAATAAAAACCTAATACATGAATGTTAAGGAAAATAAGATCTAGGAATATATTTTCTGCTGTAATATATAATGTTTGGTTATATATATATAATGACTATATATATATTATATTGAAATATTTATTATGATGTGATTGCAGATTGTAGAAGCTATGCCGTGGTAATTGATTGTTCTACCAATCTGCTATCATAGCATATAAATATGCTTTGCAATAGTCATGTTTTAACAAATGTGCCTTTTTCATATTTAAATAGACACGACCCTTAGGTCGCTTGATGCATTAGCATAAGTGACTGTTAACAACAGTCGCTTATGTTAATGCATAAATGACCAGTTTGTATAATGATCGCAGTTCAACCAAAACCAAGTCATTAAGTATTATTAATGACATCGACTCATTAGTTGATACTTACATGTTAATATAAACATCGAACATAGTTCGGTTACTCCAATGTGATATTAATATATATTGTTATGTTATTATCATTATTATATTTCATCAATATAATAATTATAATAAGATAATAATAATATAATCACAACTCTTCTTCATAATCAATGTATACTATAATATATATATATATACACATGAAGCTATACCTTAACAATGAATACATTAGGCTAGGGCATCACCAAAATGGCCTCTAGCACAATCCCCTACCTCTAAAAACTTATGGAACATAAAATGCATCCAAATACCCTCTATTCCACTAATTTATAAAAAAATTCAATGGTGAAATGGGTCTCAACATATTTTTATGATTCAAACCCTCACACCTAACGTTTCAAGATTGGTTTTGGTAAAATTGCTCTAACTTCCACAAATATCAATGAAAATGGGCCAAACTAGATGAAAATGAAATAATATTTAGAGGACCATCCTACCAAATAGGTTTCACGTCAGTTTTGGGCTGTACATGACTGTACAAATCTCTACAACAATGAGAGCATTGAAAAAACATAGAAAATCAGAGATAGTTTTATTGATTTTACCATCTAAATCACATACAATCCTTCCTTGGTTGATGAAACAAGATATTTACGTGATTATCCATCATCTCCAATGGTTACAACTTCCATTTGAATTTTAATTAACTAAAAACTAACACTTGTCCATTATGACAACTTTTGCAACTTTAGTGCAACTTTTTACAAATGACATCCTAAGACTCTAGATTGACCTGACCAAATAAAAAATGGTATAAAATACCCAATTCTATGACCAAAATATAAAATAAAAGTATTTTTTCCAAAATTGTGTCATGGAGGCACAAATGCACTAGGTGCTCTTACACCATACTCCTGGTGTGAATAAAAACCTCAAGTCCCTTTTGAGATCAGGCCTTGGACTATTGATCCATGTTTCTTAATGTCCTCTCTATCATCCATATTACATCTTATTAGGAAGGCCTTGTCACTTCATTGGGTATTAATTGTACACTTTGTACCTTTTTCTTTTGACTTCCTTGGTATCCAATATGCACTCAAGCTTCAATGGTTCATTTGGAGGTAGGTCCTTCACCCAATCTTCATCTGGATCTCTCTTATGGAGTTTGCATCTTCACCTATAATCATGGATACTTTAAAAGGATAGAGGTCAAAAATAATAATAATTGGTTAGAGAGCCACTCTAGGAGGGATTTCTATCTCATAAGTATTAGCCCCAAATTTGTGGACCACTCTACACGACCCATCTTCTTCATCTACAACTTGGTGTACTTCCCCTTGGGTAGTCTTTCTTTCTTCATATAAGAGGTTAGAGGAAGTGAGTTTGTTCAAAATGTCTGAGGTGTTGGTTGCCTAAAGTCAGAGCACTCTATTTGGCCCTTGAGTTGAGACTAACTCCTTGAGTAAGTTCCAAGACACTTGTAGAATCCTCAAGTTGAGTCGGGTTCCCTAAGGGGATAGTAGAGGGATCTGCATCACAAATCTCTTAAATATACTAGTAATAGCCACCCAAAATATGTGAAATATAGATGCCACATTTGAAATTTGAAAGCATTTTTACATGCAAAATTACCATAAGGATGACTCACTAACGCAATGAAAATAACTTCCTAGTACATGTCATTAAAAATGCACAAGAAAAAATCCTTGCAAACACTTTTAATTATAAAAGGAAATTAGGTTTTTGTTTCACTCATGTGGAAGTGAAATATGAGATAGAATTCCTAGAGTAGAGCTCCAAAATATATTTACATTTGAATAATATATTAGATGTGATGTGTTGAGATTGGTTTCACATTCATAGCTTTAAATGTGCCAAGATCTAAATAATAAGATGTGTACGATATAATACTATAAACTTAGGGGAAGGAATAAATTCATAAATCACATCTCATTAAAAATGAGGTGACATAATAAGAGGATGATGTCAGTGGTAGAACAACCCTTCAAATATAAAATATGACATGGGAGTGATGAGTGGTAACCTTCTTTTATATATGACAAAATAAATATTTATTCTATGTCACCAATAATTGCCATGAATATTTATTTGAATATGTATATACTTATCAACTAGCTTGTTTTCCTAGGAGTGGGTTAAAGTCTAGTGCTAATAAGGATGAAACCATGAGATCTTAGGATAAATATATGGTAAATGAACATGGTTACCCAACATACCCAAACAATATCAAGTAATAAGAAGACAATACTTGTGGGTTAGTGGGGCATGAAGGAAATAATCAAATAAATCCATGTTGTCCCACATGGATAAAGGTTCAAGAGGACTCTTTATTTCTAGTATTTGGGATGTTGAAGAACAAAATAAGAAGGTTACCCTGTGATTTTGAAAGGGTAAAAGCCAATGTGAAATCTTAATCATGGAAGCCAGAGTGTTCATGTCACATAGTAAAAAATGGTCAGATCAATCATGGTTGTCCACTAAATAAAGATCAACAATGATGATTTAAGGTTGTTCATGACTATGTAATCCAAATTAATTTGCATGGTATGAATTAATGGTGACATAACTTGTAGCCCCACAAATGTTAAATTAAAAATTTGTGTGAGATATTGTGTCATTCTATATCCATGAAACCAATAGAAGGATCTCTAAACATTGTAAATATGTGTGTACACAACCAACTAGGGTCTAAAATCTGGGTTAAAGTAAGTTTCTCTCTATCAATTGGTAGAATCATTTTCTCTATAATTTCCTCTATTTAGGAGATTGCAGTGAAAAAATTTAGTGATTTCTTGAAATCCCTATGTGTTTTTTTGTTGTTAATAATGCCTAAGAAGGGTAAGTCTACCTAAGAAGTGTGAGTCTTCAGTGATTGCTTGAAATTCCAACTGATTATAAAGGAGAGGGCACTCTTGGTCAAGTGCCTTCATAATATGAAAGATTGGCACTCTTCTGACACTGGAACCCTTTCCCACCTGTTGTGAGCCCACTTTATCTATGGAAAATGGGTGCTAGGAGCTCTTCATCCTTTTCTCTAGATATTGCCTGGCTTGACAATAGCTAGGTTTCCTCTCTATTCCGTCCCTCTCCTAGTTCAATTTATGGTCTGATCAGATTACTATCCAACATAGGTGAAAATTTTCTCATACAAAAAAGAAACCCTCAAGTAGTAGAGGTATAGTGAAATGCACATATTTTTGTGTACTTTTCTAGGTTCTTAACAAAATACAAGAGAATACAAAAATTGACACATAGACAAAGTATAGAACTAATTCATAACTATCAATTTGGTTCTATGCTCTAAAATAAATACCAAGTGATGAATTAGAACCAAATTTAAGCTCGAGTAGAAAAAAATGATAACATACACATGTTTGCATAGAGTCTCCATGAACTATCACATTTGAGGCCCCAACGGATGTTAATCTCTAATTGAGCATTCAAAGTTGTCATTAGTATCAAAGGATATCAAAGAGATCGGTCGGTCACTTACATTGAGTTGGTTGGTAACTAGAAGTAAGACAGAGCAGTTGGTAAAGCCTTTATACCGAGCATTATATAATCTACCGAGCACTAGTAGACACTGACACCGATGGACAGTTAACATCGAGCATCATAGAACACACTGAGCAGTCTACACCGTGTTTACCGATGATCACAGAAAATGGCATAGTAATCTAAAATGGCACATTCTTCTATGCAAATGGTTACAACAGATCGTAAAATGGTTTACCAAGATCAAAGAGCATTTATTGTAAAAGATACTCATTAAATGTAATGTTTATCTTATTGTAATAGTTGATCTAGGTTATTTTTGCACCGTAGATCTTAGGGTTATGATTATTTTTGTAACCTAATTTTTGTTAAAGCGGCAAAATAGAACACTATATATTATATATGTTCACATCACTTTGGGTTGTTGAACTAATATATATGAATCACAGAGCACTTGAGGTCATTGCCTAACTTCAATTCAATCAGTTAGCAGAGCAGAACAGAGTATTGAGGTAATCAGATTGATCAGAATCAGAAAAGGCTATCGAGCAGAACAGAGCAGAAATTCATCATAGTCAAGGTGATATTTATGAGCATCTATAGATTTGTATCAAACAATTGAGTTGTCAACTTAGCAGATAATTGCCTATTACCTTCTAACAATTGTAATAGAGTTTTTGATAAAATCTCTTAACATAGTAGACTTAACAGTTTTATGTAAATATCTTAACTGAGTGCACACTTCATTAGTGTTGTTAAAATCCTATAACTAGGTAGATCTAGCTGATCTAATATGTTACTCCTAATAGGGTATGATCACCAGAAGTGATCAAAATGTGTAGCCCTAACAGGCAAACCTTTTCTATCTGCAGTAGTGAAGAATTTGTGGGTGTTATCCCCACCGCAGTTTTTACCTTCTTACAAGGGTTTCTGCGTTACCAAAATACTTGTGTTATGTGTTTGTCATGTTGATTTCATGTTTTTTACTTTCATAAGTTTACTAGATGATTGATTGATGCAACTTTATTCAAGTTATTTTGGTTGATTATCATAGTTTATAGATATAGATCTAAAAGGCTTTACAAGTGAAAGTTTAGAAGTCACTGATTCACCCCTCCCCTCTCAGTACTTATCTCTCCTAATTCCAACAATTGGTATCAAAGCTAGTTCTCTTGTTGAATAGTTTAACCACTGAAGGGTAAAGATCTAAGTCATGGAGAAATATAAGCTTGACAAGACTATTGAGAATCAGAAGATACAAATGCAGATGTTTGTGGAACAATATAAACAAGCCAAGGAAGAACTGAAGAAACTACTGGTTGAAAGAAAGAACCTTGCAATTTTGCAAAATGAAATTGGTTATCATGAAGAGCCTATTAATGAAATATTGGATCATATTGGATCAAGCTCTGGAAGCATCTTTGATGGATCCGAAAGTATAATATCTGATTTATCTGAAAAGAATCAGCATCTATCTGAGCAAGTGAAAGCACTTCAAATCGGTCAAGAATCTCAGATGGTGAGAATGGTGGAAATCATGAATAATGTTAGACAAGTTGAACAAGATTGAAATCAAGCTATTGAAGACTGAAGACTGATGACTAAACAACTTCAAGCAAAAGAAAGTGAAATATAGAGACTCACTGATCATCACTTCCAAGTATCAAATCAAGTGATGACAGTTAATCAAGAAATGAACCGAGTAAATTGAGAATTATCAAGAAGACTTGAAGATGTTGCAATACTCAGAGAAGATAATGAAAATTTGAGAAATGAAATAAAGATACAAAAGCAACACAATGAAATGATGAAGATAGCTGAGGATAGCTCTAAAAAGATTAATGATTTCTTGACTAATTAGAGAATATTCAGAAGCAGAGCTGGTATAGGCTACACTAGTGAAGGAGAATCATCACAACAAGCTGAAAAAGTCAACAATCAAAATCAGAAACTGAAAGTGTTGACATGTTATCACTATGGAAAACCGGGACATACATCTAATGTGTGTAGAAGCAAATCACAAGGTAAACCTCTTGTCACTCCTAAGTTCAATGGATATTGTTACTACTATGGTAAGTTTGGACATCCAGCCTATGAATGCAGAGCTAAGTAGAATGACATTGCTAACAATACAACTGTGGAGAAGATATGCTATACTTGTAATAAGCATGGACACACTGCACGAGAGTGTAAGGCAAAGATGAAACAAATTTGGACTCCTAAGCAAAAAACATAGTGAAAGCCTTATCAACCGAAGAGACAAAGTAACTCATATGTTTGGGACTATAATACATGGACTAATTGTGTTGTATGTGGTCGATATGGACATATTGCAGCAAATTGTTACAGAAAAGGTTGGATTGGACATTCAAGAAACTGGACAAACACTAGAATGGCCTATATGCACTATCACAAGGTCGGTCATTTAAGAAAGAATTGCAAAGACCGAGCACCAGATGAGAACCATATATTTGAAAGTGGATATACTATTGTAGATATCACAAAGTTAAGGAACACTATGTGGAAGAAGGCATCTAATGAGAATGTTGAGTCAAGTAACACTGTTGGTGAAACCTCATCCACTAGATTGGGTGACATTGGTACCTCCACTTAAGATGACAAAGGTATGTATGGAAATGATATTTTAAATGATCACATTTTACATACAGTTCCTTATGCATGATGTACAAATACCAAATCTGCATGAATAAAGATGCACTATGGTTTATATGTTATGAGCTAACAATGTTATATAGTCAGTAAAAGAAGAAACGAGAGTTGGTTACCCGTTGGTAATCACTATACAAGGATAATCAATGATAGTACAAATTGATGAAGAAATTCTATGTTAACTAAGCAGAGAAAATTGTAGATATCACTGAGCTGATAGTTGTTTCGTACTAAAGGTTAAGTCATGCATTTAATGCACTATAAGTTTGAGCAGGAATATCGAAAGGGTCTATAAATATGTGAAATTAGAGTTTATTGTCACATTGCGATTTTGAAGAGTGAAGATTTCATAGAGCAGAGTTCAAGCTAAAATCCCTTAGAAAGATTCAAAGCTACTGTAGATCAAACCGATGACATTCTTCGACTGCACTGAGTAAGTTCATTTTCTATCGAATACATGTTATCTATTGCTTGCCGAAACCCTAAGAAACAATTTATGGCATCAACATCATCTACAAGAAAAATGAATATCATTGAGGAGGAAGTAGAATTAATTGTAAGAGCTAATTTTGCGGAAGCAAAATTTAAACTGCATCCCAAGGTTGTAGCTCAAACTGATGATATGGGCGCATTTTCGAGTATTCTGGATAGGATTTTGTTAATAGAAGATGTAAGGGCCTATATACATTGCAAAATTGGTGAAGTAGATGATTTTGAAACCCTTGCTGCTTACCAACAAGTCTGTGGACTAGATGGAAGATTGAAGACTAAATATAAGAAAATTGAAGAATCGGGGCTATCTCATTTCACACACTTTCTACTTTTAGAAATAGGGAATACTGAGAGGGGGGGGTGAATCAGTATTCTACAAACTTTATCTTTTGCCCAAATATGGATATAACAGATTATCTTCACACATGCATAACATAAGAAACTAAATAACATGAATAGTAATAACATCAAAGAACTCATAACACATTATATGTTCTTGAGGAAACCCTGGCCAAGGGAAAACCTCGGTGGGGATGGCACCCACAAAGATCCACTAATCAAAAGTATATTGTTAGGGATATTGACCCTGTTAGGATTCTATTACAAGCATATAGTGTCTCAGTCTTGATTAAGGGACTATAGGCCTTGTTAGAAGCCTCAACCCTGTTAGGAGTTGTCAATACAAAATCTGATTACTAGATGAGCCCACTGCCCAAACAAGTAATGTACACTGTATATACTGATTACAAAAATGGATTTAGGTACATAACCTTATTCTTCTTACATCAATGTCTTTTCACTACTCTACATTTGCATCACCACATTACAATTATCTTTCTCTATATCGCTTCACAATTACCTTTTTCACTTCACATCTCTCTATATTCTTGCAATTATAATTACATATATACAAGTTATTAAGACTGATAACTTTACATGGTCATCTTCCATATATCTTTATCCAAGAGTAAACATCTAGGATGTCATCCCTTTATATTGTTAAGTCATTATTTTGATAAACAAAATAATCCCTTAACTCTTTACTAATTTTGCCTTCATATCATGTCATGTCAGCTTCACACTGTCTTTGGTAAAATTGTCATAACTAATTCCATACATTCTGTACTAACTTGCGCTCTAAGATGGGTCATCATTAGCCATCATAGAGTCTATGTTCAAGTGTGCAAGCATTGAACTTACTCCAGTCAATGTTGCAAATAAAAACTGTGTCCTGGTATACTGTGAAAACATTATCTCACACTTAGACAAATTTGCAATGCGCTTTGTTATACTTGCTCTCTGACTTGTGCAATCTTCATGAGGATCATATGTTTCCATAATGACAACATCTATGTACTCACTTCGGCCAAATTTCCAACAATCTCCCCCTTTGTCATTGGTGGCAACATATGAGAAAATTGGCTAAGTGTACAATAACAAAATTTCAAAATTGTCTCAAAATTGGCCATAGTATAAGATATGTACTATCCTTATATCTCCTCAAAAATACTTATAATATACTACAATACTCCCCCTAAGAGTATACATTATACTATCAATCTTCTGCTCTGTATAACTCTCAATTTTCTATATATCTCTCCCCCTTTGACAACAATGACAAAATAAAGTAGGGAGGCTAACAAAATTGTAACACAAAAGATTATACCTCAAAATGTCTTATTGCAAAGCCGGTAGGCTTGCAACACAATCTGTAAAATCAACTTGTATAGCTTCTAACTCCTTTTCCCATGACTTCTTAATGGAATCTGCCACATTTAGAAGTGTGCTCAGTACATAAGCTGCAATTTGACATGCCTGGATAGTCTCAAAATTAAATTTCTAAAATGATATCCTAGCGGTAAGACATTCTTCCAGCTACTCTTCAATAACACATATCTTCATGGAAGTATGTTCTCTCAGAAGAGTGAGTCTCCTCATTTTTTTGTTCCTCTCATCTTGCAATATTCTAATTTCATCATACAGCTTCCGAACTTTCTTCTCAACATGACTAATCTTCACATTAGGATTAGAAAGAAGGTTTGATTCATTCTAAATCTCTACTTCCTTCAGCTTGATCTTCTTGTCTTCTTCTGCTGTCAAAATCTCTGGTGTTGTACACTGCATGTACAAAGACTTTCCTGTTCCCAAATCTCTCCTCAAATCCTTGATATAGATATCAAGATTATTTACATCATTTCTGATATTTTGACTAATAGTCAAAAGCATTCCAGCCTCATAGTCTACTTGTGCCTTCACCTTTACAATCTCAGATAGATTTGTAAACTTGTCATCAAAGGTTCTCATTAGTTTCTTTTCTTTCTCAAGAGGGTCTACATCTACAATCTGTGTGGTTACAACTCCTTGTAACTTTTCAGTTAAGTCCTTAACACAACCTTCAAGATTCTTTACCTTCTTGTTTTTACCAATAATTTTATTCAAAGAAGTGATCAATTCTAACTGATCATCATCATCAACTTCCTCTCCTAAATCTTCAAATAAAGATCCAATTTCTTTCTTCTTTCTAGTCTCAGGAGTAAGACTGATGTCTTTTATGGTAGAAATAGGTGCTTGAATCTCAGACTCCTTAGGTTCTTCACTGATAGGCTAAGTCTGCTCTACTTCTTTAGTTCTATCTGGTTCATCAAGAGCTGAATTGTCAACAATGTTTGCTAAGTTCTTGAATACATTGTCATTAGTATCCAAGGTGACCTTAGTTCCTTTGACATTCATAGTTTCATCTTCAATGTTAATAGCTGAATGAGAGGGAATATCCTCTTCAACTACTGGCTCTACTACAATCGATGGTTCTCCAACATTTTCTGCCATGACCTTGATTATAGCCTGCTTTGTTTCTGCATTAGTTTCTTCATATCTTCCTCCCATAATCAAAATAGTTCTCCTTTTGGTTCTCAAATGGGTGCTTAGGGCCTTCAAAATCTATTTCAAGTGTTCCTCATCTCTCACATCACAAAGTTTCTTTACAAGATTCTTTCTGATATTAGTGTCTTCTTCAATTTCTCTCTAATTTCTATTTACAAGCTTGGTATACAATTCATTAGGTATTTGACCTTGAATAGAGTCAAATTTCTTGCCTACAAAAATCATATGCTTCACAATAGCATTCTCCAAATTCAATCTCTCTGAATAATCATAAAGTTTATAGTACTTGTTCATTTTAGTGAAATTTCCATCTAGTATGATTTCTTCATTTACTCTCTCAACTCTTGGTTTCCATGTCTTCTTCTTAGCTGAAGTGTCATCATCTTTTACTTTTGTAATTTCTCTTGGTATTGGTTGAACTAGAGTCTTCAGTCTCTTTCCTAGTCTAGTAGCAATTTCTTTCATTCTCTTGCTAGTTCTAGGTGTTACTTGCCCCTTTTCAGGTTCCTCAACTTTCACCTTGACTTGTGTAGGTTCTTTCTGTACTGCACTTGATGACAAGGGTGGTACAACCAAAACTTCTTTTAGTCCAATATCCTTGATTGCTACTACTGTCTGTTTAGCTATTAAGAATTCTTGTTCAAACAATCCAGAATCTTTTAGTATTTTCTTGATTGTGTTGTCAACTCTTTTCTTAGACTGCCTTTCTTCCATTATGACTTTTGCTGAGTGGAACTTCTCTTCAAAAGTTCCAAATCTGCTACACTGAGTATCCAATTTACATTTAAGTAACCTGCCAACATATTCCTCTATTTCAGCCTCAGATATCTCATAGCCAAGAGGGTCTATGAACTCAATTCTAGGTTCCACTACTTCAATATAGGTAAAGTCAGTGTCAACCATAAAACATATGTCATTTTTGTATTTCTCCACAACAGACTGTGGAATCCTTGATCTACTAGATACCAATCTCTGAAATGTCTTCAATACCAACATAGTACTTTCATTCACTTTATCAATAACATGTTTCAAATATACTTTATTGATTCTTTCCATAGTGTTTTGTCCATCATTCCAATCATTTGTAACTGTGTAAGTAAATCTCCTTAATAGGTGGAAAAACATGTAAGTGATCAAAGAAGAAAATCTAAATTGTGCATACTTAGATTTCCTAATCTTCTCCAAGTTCTCAAACAATTGAATTCTTAAGATTTCACACAAATCAATAGGTACCTTGTCAACACACATCAAATATGCTATATGTACCATACCATCTGCCATATCATCTTCTCTAGAATTTGCCCAAAACTTAGTGGTTAGGATTTTGCACAAATACCTCACATCATCTTGCTTGATTTTACTGATCACAATTCCTCTACCATTATAAGATGAACCTGTGTTGTCAATAACTATTTTTTGCATATTCTTCTCATTTAAGGGCATAGCACCAGATTTAGATAATCCAGTTACATCATGAATCAAATCAGCAGTAATATCTATTACTCTATCCTCTAGCCAAAATTTCCCATTATGAATTCTACTCAAAATGATCTTAGTGCATTCTTCATCATCAAACTCATATTTCAATGAATACCTAACAATCTCATTGTCTTTCAAATGTTCATAACCTTGTTTCAAACTCATATCCTAGTTGTATAACTTCTGATATTCACTTGAAAAGTTACTGTCACTTAGGGTTTCTATCTTACATCCAAGATAACTTCTTACATTTTCCAAATGCAAAACTCCATCCGGTACGGATGATAGTGCAAACCTAGGATCATCTTCCAAGGATTCTACTAGTTCTTTTTTCAATCTAGGTCTATTCTTATCTTTGACATTGTGAATTAAGGATACATCCATGATTTCTTATACTGATTCAAAGATCTATCAAGATAAATACCTCAAATTCATGATTTTAGGGCTTTCACAGATTCAGCGCTTCAATCTTTCACCAAATCACTGTAAAATGCTTCCAATCACTACTTTCTACTCTCTAAACACTTCAATTCTCTTTGATAGCCAAATAACTTCGATCATAACCTTTTATCACTTGAATCTTACTTAAGTCTGACATCGCATTCAATTCTTTTGATGCTTCTTCTCAAAAAGCTATTTATGTTAACCTGCAAAACTTAAAACTTCTTGCGATCTCGCAAAACATAATATTTTCTTTGGCACTCTTAACCATAGTATTAGTACATCTTAAACTACCTTCCATTAACTATGCAAGACTTAATTCATCATAAATCTACTTCTACACTAATTCTAAGTTCCTAATCTACTGCAATTTATAAAATTTAAGTGCTTAAAGATAGGTCAGGTAAGGATTCACTCTTACCACTTGATACTTTACCTTTTTGATTACCTTCAATGTTGAATATATCTCCTTGATCTGTGCCTTTAACAAACTTTACTTCATCTTCATTACTACAGCAACCTTTCTGGCTATTTCTTGCATCTTCATTCCTTCTTACATGATTTCTAGGGTTAGGGTTAGGATGATAAACTCCATTGTTCATTCTACAAAACCTTGTTGTATGTCCAATCTTGTTACATATCTGACAAACAATTCCATTGTTCCCATATCTCGGTCCTTGCTGATTGATCTGTGACCTACAATTTCTAGCAATATGTCCAACCTTGTTGCATCTATAACATACTACTCCATTCCTTCTATTCATATCTTCAGTAGGTCTCTTATCTACATTGTTAGTATTCCTAAACATTCTACTACCATAATTATTCTCAATAATTTTAGGTTTTCTACATTCAATAGCTCTATATCCAAAACCATAAAAATTATAACAATAACCATTAAGAGGTTTAAATTGTTTACCTATACAGTCTCTCTTCATGTGACCAATAGTATTACAACCAAAACATCTACATTTGAATTCTCTTTGCATATCTTTGGGTAATTCTTCTTGCTTCGGTGATTCTTCTTCTTTAGGTGTGTCTCCTCCTTTAGGTGTGTCTTCAGATTTGTTGATCTCATCTGACTTCTTCTCATCTATGCTTTCAAATTCTTTCAGATCTGGTTCCTTGCTTTTGTCATTTGTTCTGAATATATTAAATCCAAGTCCAGTCTTATCATAGGATGGTTTTCCATAAGATACTTGTTCATCGATCTTCTCACTATTTGAATATAGCCTTTCAAGTTGTTGTTTGGATTGAGTCAATTCACCTTTCACAATCTTGTTGTATTTCTCAAGTTCTGCATACTGCAAATTGACTTTCTCAAATTCAAATGTTACTTTACCAAGTTTAGATTTCAATTCTTCATTTTCAATCTTTAACTTTTCATTCTCAGATCTCAGATTTGTTTCCCTTTTATCATTTTCATCTTTCATACTAAGCTTCAGATTTTCTATCTTCAGTTCATGTTTAAGGATCACATTTTCTTTTTCTAAATTGTCATCACAATCTTCAATAAGAATTTCAGATTCTTTTTCAGATTTCAGATCTCCTACCTTCTTTTTCAGTTTCTCAATGAGGTTCTTTGCATCATCATATTTCCTTTTTAGAGTATCTCTTTCATCAATAAGCATATCAATCTATTCAAAAGCTTCTTCAATATTCTTTTGTAGTTGATCCATATCCATAGAGATCTTACTCAAGCTACTAGGCTTTCCTTGAATGATTCTTTTCCGAGTAACTAAGCTCTGATACCAATTGTTAGAAATAGGGAATCTAGAGAGGGGGGGTGAATCAGTATTCTACAAACTTTATCTTTTTCCCAAATATGGATATAACAGATTATCTTCACACATGCATAACATAAGAAACTAAATAACATGCATAGCAATAACATCAAAGAACTCATAACACATGATATGTTCTCGAGGAAACCCTGGCCAAGGGAAAACCCCGGTGGGGATGGCACCCACAAAGATCCACTAATCAAAAGTATCTTGTTAGGGATATTGACCCTGTTAGGAGTCTATTACAAGCATATAGTGTCTCAGTCTTGATTAAGGGACTATAGGCCTTGTTAGAAGCCTCAACCCTATTAGGAGTTGTCAATACAAAATCTGATTACCAGATGAGCCCACTGCCCAAAGAAGTAATGTACACTGTATATACTGATTACAAAAATGGATTTAGGTACATAACCTTATGCTTCTTACATCAATTTCTTTTCTCTGCTCTGCATTCGCATCACCACATTACAATTATCTTTCTCTATATCGCTTCACAATTACCTTTTTCACTTCACATCTCTCTATATTCTTGCAATTACAATTACATATATACAAGTTATTAAGACTAATAACTTTACATGGTTGGCTTCCATATATCTTTATCCAAGAGTAAACATCTAGGATGTCATCCCTTTATATTGTTAAGTCATTATTTTGATAAACAAAATAATCCCTTAACTCTTTACTAATTTTGCCTTCATATCCTGTCCTGTCGGCTTCACACTGTCTTCGGTAAAATTGTCATAACTAATTCCATACATTCTGTACTAACTTGCACTCTAAGATGGGTCATCATTAGCCATCATAGAGTCTATGTTCAAGTGTGTAAGCACTGAACTTACTCCAGTCAACATCGCAAACAAATACTATGTCCTGGTATACTGTGAAAACATTATCTCACACTTAGATAAATTTGCAATGTGCTTTGCTATACTTGCTCTCTGACTTGTGCGATCTTCATGAGGATCATGTTAGTACCTGCAAAAAAATTCATGGCCTTATCCTTTTTCCTTTGGTCTCTACAATTTCTTTTGTCTCTAGCCTTAAACCCTAGGTTCATTTTTTAATTTCTAGTCGTTGCATCTGAAAACCCTAAGTGTGCCCTGGTCTTTTTCTAATTTCATGTTACTTTTCGGGCCACTTAAAAGTCTTATAGCACGTGTCTTAAATTGTGTCACCCGGCAGTTTTTAATTTTTCCTAAGTCTAAGCGCCCAGCAAAGTAAATTTTTCCGAAGTTACCCACAATATTTTTTCTAATGTTCCAGCTTAATATTTTCCTGGGCCCAGCTCTGACAGCTTTTCAATCCAACGGTTTTCGTTAAAGTGCATAGAATGTGTCAGAGGCATGTGATATCATGATGGCCATTGATTCTTCTTTATGGCATAGCATTTTAGACAGGTGGGACCGGTGACATGTATGCACAAATGGTGGTCCCTGATTCATCGAAGTATCTTACATAGCACAGTGGGGTCATAGTCTTTAACGATTGGCTAAGATTCCAAATCGATGGTTGGCATGTATTCTCATAGAATCTTTTGAGCCCTTCAGATCATGCACCAACCATCCATTTATCCAGGTGTTCAGGCCAGTAATAAATGGTGGGTCCAAGGTGACACACAAGCATAGTTGGTGATTTGTGATTGGTCCACAAGGTGATATGTTGGCAATTGTCAGTGGGACCTGGTTTTCGACTTGTCAAAGGGTCCTGACATCTACAGAGAATCAATGACGGCCGTAAGTTCTCATGGGATGTGTCAGAGGTTTGAGATCTTACGCCAGCCGTTGATTTTACTTTTCTCAGAGGTGGTAAAGTGGAGCAAGTCCACTGCTACATGTACTCATTTGGTAGTCACTGATTGGTCAAGGAAAGATGATGTGGAGTTTGTCAGAGGGACCTATGTTAGAAGATTGATCGATGGTTGGCGCGTGATCTCATGGAATATTCTTCATCTTTCATATCATGTGTCAGCCATCCATTTTGATTCCAAAGGATTACTGGGTCCTGTGTCAGAGGAATGACTACATGGTGAGCAGTGAATAGTATAATGACAAGTGGCATAAGCGGGCCCAGGTGGGGGTCAAAATTTTGGTGGTCCTGATAAAAAGGTTAGCGGCTCCGACAAGTTTCCAAGGGGTTCACTCATTCATGAAGAAAGGTGGTAGTGCTCTAAATGTTTTGGCGATTTGGTGAACAAGCATTCGCATAGTCACTAAATAAACTAGCAGAGAGATAAAGTGTTTTACGAATGGGTGATTCCCTTCAGTCACTGATTCGCTAAATGTGACTAGGGTGAGTTTCATTTCTTTTGTTCGCTAAGTCATTGAGTTAAAGGTGGGTTAAGAATTTCACTTCACGAATAAGAAATGTTTTGTCGCATAGTTGCCAAGTGCAAACCCAGGGGCATATAAAGAGTTAACTCATAAAGTCCGCGAAAGGGAAGGATCTGACGGTCAAGTTTTACAGATAGCTTAGATTTAAATATAGACCATCGATACACTGCTGGCGCCATGGAAATGACCGTTGATACCAGAATTTGAATTTGAATTTTTAAGGGTTTCCAGTGACAGAAAGGACCAGAATTGATTGTTTTAGCGGCTGGAGTTGGTGGAAAATGACTTTCAAACTTTTTCAAAGCGGTTAAGAGGCCTGATGACTGATTGCAGAGAATTTTGTGCCATAAAGGAATGGATTTTCTTGCTCAAGGCCTATTGCAAATGTCTATATTGATTGTTTAGCATGGTAAATTATGATTTTCGGTACTTTCTCAGAAGTTTCTCATAATGAAGATCATCTTAGGATCTGTTCTAACCTGATTGTTTGGTTTTCATCCCATGCAGTAATTTCTTGATTGATTCATTTGGTGTGGTGGGTGAAACCCTAACCCTAGTCATCTGAAGCTTGTTGCATCCTATCTTTGGGATTCCAAGATGGCTAGTGGTATAAATAGTTGAAATTTTGACTTTGTAAGCATTCGAGTTTTCTTCTGAAAGTTGGTTCCATGAATGTTCAGCCTTGTGTATATTGCCTTCTTCTCTGCATATAGGGTTCCCTCTTTCCTCTCTGGTTTTGGAGAATATAATACAAATTCTAATAGCTTGTCTTATGTATGAATTTCAATATATTTATACTGTTATCAGATTGTCTCCATCTTGGGTTTTAGACTTATTGATTATGGCATTAAGGGTGTTGTGATTTTTGTGCTTGCATTTCCAGTGAGTGTCTGCAGTAGAGTTGTTTTTGCAAAAGCAACTAGGTCTAGGATTGGTTTTCAGGTGTGTATAAACTGGGGTATCAAGGGTATCTCATGTTTTTCTTTTAGTGGATGCTGATTAATGTATTACTTATTTATAGGTCTCTTCTAAGGGGAGGGTTAAAATCCTTTGAATGGGTGATAACTGTAATACCCCAAAATTGGCACCTATTTAATTCCATCAATTTTGGTGCATTTCTCCAATTTTCTATGTCATCAAAGTCCTATCTCACTAGGCAATTTTCTCTCCTACCTAACTTAATTTGACTTGATGTCAGTTGCAAAGACCCTAAATTGCAATAATCAAATACTAAATTAATTCCTAAGTCTCTTTGACTTTATTAGCTAAATTATCTCTATGATACATTAATTTAATTGTAAAGTCCTATGTGCTTTAAATTAAATTAAATCAAACCACCCCCTTTGGCTAATACACATAAAAAAGGAATTAATTAATTGCTTGTTATTTGAATGGACACCTTTTCTTGAATTAATAATTTGAGATATTCGAAAGGTCCTCATGTGGCATTTTCCATTCTTTTAATAAAGTAATTCATGCTTATTTGTCCCAAAAGGGATATGAAAGGTCAGGAGTTTTGAATCAAGAAACTCTTCCTCCTCCTCTTGGCTCTTCTATTTATTTGGGCTCTTTTTCTTCATTAGGAAGGGCAATTTTTGAGAGTATCTACACTATAGGCATTTTTTTAGTCTCATTTGATTCATTGTTTTCAAAGCTTTTTATTGCATTTATTAGATTAATATCTCATTATTAGTATAATCTTTGCATCACATTTTAGACTAAATTTTCTTATTTGTTCTTAGTTTAATATCATATTTGTTCCAAGTTCTTAGATTAAGTTGCATCTCATCTTTATTTTCAAGCTCTTAGATTAATTGCATCCTCATTCTTAGATTAAATTGCACTTCATCTTAGATTAATTTCATCTTGCTCATCTTTATTGCTTCTTGGAAATCCTCCATTGTTGAATTGGTCTCCTAGCTGTTGGCTCTCATTCTGAGAGTATTCAAACATCCCATTCACATAGGAGGCAACAAGTCGCCTCACCATGGAATTT
This sequence comes from Chamaecyparis obtusa, assembly GCA_027943335.1. NCBI lineage: Eukaryota > Viridiplantae > Streptophyta > Pinopsida > Cupressales > Cupressaceae > Chamaecyparis > Chamaecyparis obtusa. The sequence goes on along the minus strand of BSBK01001731.1, from coordinate 973,724 downwards.
GGATTGAGTTCTTCATACTCTCTCCCAAATTCTATCAAGTGAATAATGACCATGTTGTGTTGTGCCTGATTTAGAGGTCACATTCAGTCACATACATTTTGGCGCCCACCGTGGGGCAGAAAATCTGATTTTTGGCCTCATTATCATTTTTTTTCTGACAGGAATTTAAGCTCTGTCGTGCGTCCGTACTGTCTGTGTATGGATTCTCGCGCGAGAATCCAAAGCACCCCGCGCGAGGTTTCGCTCCTTGTAGCACTCTCTCATGCGAGCTTTTGCATCATTGTGCGGCACCCTGCACTTTCTCGCATGAGCCATTTGTGCTTGCTCGTGCGAGCTATTGCACATTCTCACACGGGTTTGTGCTTTCTCGCGTGAGGTTTGGCACCTTCTCACACGGCCCTCTTACTGACTCGCATGAAATTCTGTGACAGACAGAGACTAGAATTCTAGATTTGTCAGTTTTGTTTGCTATTTTTAGTTTTCTCAAATTTTTGAAAATTTTAGCGTTTTTCAAATCCGTGCCACTCTGGAAAATGGGCACCCATTTTTTTTGAAATTTTCACAAATGGTATCAAAAGTTTAAGTGTGATATATCGTTGGAAAGGTCTTTTCAAGCCTATTCCAACCATGGTGGTTTCATTCTCAGATTTTACCATTTGATGAGCTATTTTTCTTGCAGATTATCTGATTTTTTATTTTGCTAACCTTGTGGGTCTAACAAGTTGTTTTGAAGGTGCTCTTGCTTTCATGGAAAATGTTTAAAACAAAGCTTTAGACTTGAGGTACTTTGTTCCATCTCTACAACATTTGGATTTTTGGATTAAAATTGAACCTCTCATGTGTTTGGCTTGAGTGTTTACATGCTTTCATAGAACACATTTTTTATGCTTTTAATGGGAAATGAATGAACATAGATTTGTTTTTATAAAAGTTTGTGTTTAAGTGAATGCTTGTGTTTAAACATTAAGTAATTCTTGGTTCCAATATCAAAAAAATCTCATTGAGTAATCTAGGGCATGGATTCATTCCTTTTTTACATGAAGAGTTAAATGCACCACTTTGTGGACTCACTTCATGTTTACTTGGAAAGTTAAATATTCCATGATTCAAACCCTCTTGCACTTATGAGTAGTATTGATTAGCAGTCTTAGATTACTTGTGATTGATCTAGATTGCTATCTTGGGTTATTGGACTCGCTAATCCACTAGCCCCTCATTTCTACCCTGTGGTTGCAATCTCAGCGCCACATTAAAGGGGAGGGGTCTATAGGAAAGAAGCATTAATTGTTCCACTAGGCAACCCTTTTGTGCTTTTTGGAACTCACTTATTTTCTAGGGTGTGGACTCACTTTGATTTTGTGTGAGGAGTTAAATGCACCACTTTGTGGACTCACCTCACATTTACTTGAAGGGTTAAATGCACCACCTTTAGTGCTTTCCAATACTTTTGATAGTGAATTACTTACTTTTTCATTTCTAGAAGGCCTGCTTGGGGATTTCATCACCTCAAGGGATGACCTTAACTCCCATGTTCCAGCGGAGTATAAATATCGGGAGGTGAATCCAAAGACACCTCTCTTGGGAATGAGTTAGATTTCACTCTTGGCTAAGCCTCAAAGAACTTTATACCTTTGAGAAGTGAAAGAGGAGATTTGGGTTACTGTCTCCCCCTAGCTGTGTGATTTCTAATTCTTCTCATCTACAGATTTGGGCCTCACGTACCTTGCGTATATCAAGGACACCCTTTAGAAAAGCCATGTATATCCTTGTAGATAACTTGCTAGGATGTTGTTGTGTTTTAAGTGCCTGCTAAAACATTCTCAAGAACATACACAAGTAGAGTCCTTAGGGAGTACAAATACTAAGTCACTATTCCTATTCATGTGCAAGGTTGCTTTGTCCCTTGCCCATTGCTTGAAGAGTGTTTGCTTGAACTCCTTGATTGTTGTCTTACGTGCTTGATCAATGACATAAATCTGATTTGCCTTTTTGTCCGTGATCTATTTTTCTATTTTCCTATTGTTTACCATCAGAAACTGGTTGTGTTGAGTTAGAAATCGATCGATCTTCACTTTGGCTCGTGTTGTCTCTCATCTATTCATCTTATCTCTTTATGCCTTTTGTACCTTGTGTTGCGATTATCTTATCTCAACTATTCTAGCCATCTCTTTTTGACAATTTGTACCAGGTTCATCTTGCATCTTGGTTGTTCTAGCCATTTATCTCCTTTTCATTTTCTTAGAGACAAAGTCTAGCATTATCCCAAATCTTTGCTCATTACATCTTCGTCTATGACTGTCATGACTCGAAGTGGCAAGACTTATCCCATTCAGAATACTGATCAAGATCAAAGTAAACCTCATAATCAAGACATAGGTCATCCTGAATTTTTTATGAAATCTAAACTTTGTGAGAGATCCTCACATTCCTCCTCGTTCCAAGATTATTACAATCCATTGTTTTAGATACAGTCTGACTTATTATTTCAAGAATATTATAACCCATTGTTTCAAGACCAGCAAGACTCTGAAGGGTCACTTTCTAAAATCAAACCTATTGATTCTTTTGAACCTATCAACTCTTTTATGATCTCTCAGAATACTACCAACAATATGGGAGATCCATTCCACTTCCCAAGGGGAGGTAAATTCAGCGATAGTCATGAGCAATCTCCAAATGACCAAGGTCATGGTCAGTCTCAAAATGACAAGAGTTATGATCAATCCCACAATATTCAATATTTAGTCAACATCTAGGACCTTTACAATTTGAAACAATGATAAGGGGAGCCTCTCCTAACATTTCTCCAAAGATGGAGACAACTATGCACGAAGTATCCGCATGAATTACCCGAGTCTGAAAAGCTTGATATCTTCTTGGACAATCTTGTCCCAAATTTTGGATACCAAGTATGATTACAAGGTCCCCTCACTTTTGACAATATGGTTAGGTGGGCTGTGAGGATAGAAGCATTTATGGTCAAGAAGGGAGAATTGACTTTGAATAAAGACAACAAGCAAGGACCTTCTCCCTCAAACAAGGATAAGGATAAGATTGTCAACAATAACATAGATGTTATGAATGACGGGGTTGTTGACAATGTGATGCCAAAACCCTCAAAGTCTATCTTTAATCTTAGCTCTAGCATGCAAACAGTCAATGCCACTAAGAAGGCTACAACAGAAGCTCAACCGCCTTCCAGATTTGCTAGAAACAAACCTTGGCTCTCTCACTATTCCATGATCATTGCTCCAGGGAGTGAGGATACTCCTAAACCCAAAACTCCCTTTATCTTGCGAGGCCTTGCACCTCCCTCGTATAACTCCACACAATCTCCAACTTGTGTGAATGCTATCACTCAATCTCGTGCAAAGATTATTCTCAAAGGTCCTGAACCTTTGACATTCAGACCAAAACTATCTATGGATAAATCCCTCACCAAGACAAATGTCCCCAAAGATCTCAATCTCGACCAGTTTCAATCTATGCTGGGTCATTTGACCTCACCTCATTATTTATCCTTCCCTGAAGAAGATGATCACTTGCTGAGCCACCCGCATAATGCTTTCCTGCATACTAAAGTTATGACAGGCCCCAAGAGTATCCCTCACGTCCTCATTGAAAATAGTGCTAGCCAAAATACTTGCTCTGCTAAGATGCTTACCCAAACAATAGATAGCTTTGTTCCTGCCAATAGAGAGTCCATTGAGTTCTATGATGCTAAGCTAAAAGAAATAGAAAAGACCCTAAAGATCAAAGATATTGGTATGGGGGAATATCAGATTGAGTCCATCTTGTCTTTGACAACTCTCCCTCCATCTCCACATTCCTATGAGGAACCCTTTGAAGATAGATTTGGTATTGGCTATCAGAGCTATGAGCTTGACCAACCTAGCTACAGCTTTCACTCATGCAAGGATTCAGATAATGAAGAAACACAGATTCATCCTATGACATATGAAAGACCTTTGAATGATCAAAATTCTGATTCAGACTACCAGAAAGAGTCTTATCTACATTCTCAAGTGCTTCAAGAACATGATTTTGGTCCTCACCAGGAGGATTTTATACACTCTACTGAACATATTTCTACTACTACAGCTACTACTAAATATTTCATTGCCTCTAATGGCACACATATTGATTGGGAGCAACTACTGGATGCTTCCCTTATCTTGGGTATGCCCTGGGGTATGCCTAGTCTAGATTGTTCCACCACTTCTACTATTGAATAGACTCCTACTACTGCCAACTCCAATGGCACACATACTGATTGGGAGCAACTATTGGATGCTTCCCTCCTCTTGGGTATGCCTCAAGGTATGCCTATTCCAGATTACTCTACTACTTCTACTATTGAACAAAATCCTACTACTGCCAATTCCAATGATACACATACTGACTGGGAGAAACTATTGGATGCTTCTCTTCTCTTGGGTATGCCTCAAGATATGCCTATTCCAGATTACTTTTCTACTTCTACTACTGAACAAGATCCTTCTATTAAAGAAACACTTCATATGTTAGATGACAACAATGAAGAAAGTCTGCCTCTGACTATGTCTCTAGCTGAATGGAACTCCATATCAGATGCTACTATGGAAATACCAGTTGATGCTATGCACCTATATGCTAGTCTTAACAACTCAGAAAGAGGAGAAAGTTATGATCCTCCAGATCAAGCTATTGATGATGATCCTTTCCACCCTCCTATGGAGATCATTCCTATGGCTCCTAGGCCATCTACTCCAAGCTACACTCCTACTACTCCTGCAAATCATGGGTATGTAAGACCCCATTCTATTATAGCTTCATGAAATATTGGTAGATCCAAAATTGAATTGGTTCCTACTCATGCACTCTTACCACCTGAAAGGGGACCTAACTCTTGGAATAGACCATCTTGGTTAGGCTCACATAATATTCCTCCAAACTTATCTAACTCTTCTAAGATGACTCACAATCGACAACGCTCTATGGAAGATTACTTTCTTGATCTATCTAATGCATTCATGAATGATGAGGATGATATTGATATATTTGCACTTGAGCCCATCCCATTGACTTTTCTTCCCCCTTCATCTCCCAGAAAAGTGGCCCGTCCACTTCCATTTCCACCTCTCCACCAGAACCAGTCATATAAGCCTCTTTCATCCATCATTCCTAAGTCTTTTGGAAGTAACTTGGATGTGCAACATAAAAATAAAAATAATGAGAATCCACTTATATCTCAAGGTCACCATGTCCCATCTAATCGACATGTGACTATGAAGAAAGGAAAGAAACAAAGGTGTTCAAAAGACCGCAAAGGTCCTCAAAAAGAAGAAGACAATCAAAAGCACAAAAATAAAATAAAAAATGGATCTCGAAATCCATTGTATAGGCATTTTCATCAAAAGCACCTCAAAGTAAAGAAGAAAAAATTCAAAAGCTATGTGGATTCCAAAGAAAGAAAAAATCAAAGTTGTCATTCGAGCTTCCAAAATTCTCATGCTTCCCTCCATTCCATCACCCTTGCCTCTCATACTTTACACTCTTCACTCCATCTTGCCTTGTCCCAAAGTGCATATCAACATCTCCTCATTGTTAATGACATGACTAAGAGAAATCTAGAATGTACTCTCCCTAAGCGTTTAGAGCGTGGGAAATCTGACAAAGAGTTAAGGTGTGTCCATGAGGATATTTGTGGGTCTCACTTAAGTGATCTTTCCTTGACTATGGATCTCTCGATAGTTGGACACTACTGGTTGGATCTCCTGTTACTGCTACAACATCTGGTTCTGATTCTGCAACTTCTCAGCTGGCTACTACTACAAATGACTGTGTTTCCAGAGATCACCACTGAAGGAGAGAAACTCAAAGAGCCCATCAACGCTCTTCATTTGAAGAATTTCTATAGCTGACATTCTCAGTATGCTCATGTACATACTTATTGATCCTAAAAAAATCCTAAAAATTGATATATGCAAAAAATCCTAAAAATTGCAAAATGTCCTGAAAAAATGATCATCTTAGTGAAAACCTGGCAAACAAGCGCTTTGATGTATCTATTATCCTAGTGAAAACCTGGTAAACAGGCCCCTTGATAATACAAAAAAAATGAAAATTTCATAAATACAAAAAAAATGAAAAGATCAAAAATACAAAAAAATGAAATATTTAAAAAAATAAAAAAAAATAAAAAAAAAGAGAGTACAAAAAAATTGAAAAAGAAAAAAATGTGCCATTGATGAAAACCTGGTAAACAAGCATCATGGTAGCAAAAATAGAATCTCTGCCAAGATGGTGAAAACCTAGTAAACAAGCGCCTCTTGTTTCCTAAAGCTGCATCTCATCTCAGCATCGCTTGGCTCTTAGTTTCCTGCTTTAGTTGCCTTCCTTTCCTACTTTAGTTTGTTTTCCCACTTTCTTGCTTTAGTTTTTTTCCTGCTTTGGTTTGCTAGCTCATGCGCTTGTCTTTGAGTTTTCCTTGACTCTTCATGGATTGGAACTAGTCATACTTGGGGGCATCTCCCTAGTCTAGGGGGCATTGTCCTATCGCTTTTAGAAGATTCATCTATGCATCAGTCACCAGCATTTCATGTTGTGTCTGCCTGTTGATGCCTAGCTACTTTTGAGATCTCTCCTCGAGGATCTCTCATGTATTGGTCACCAGTGGTTCCCACTGTGCTTGCCTACTGATACCTAGCTTTCATTTGACCTCTCGCTTTCGGGACCTCTCCCTTACATCAGTCACCAGTGGTTCTCACTGTGTCTGCCTACTGATGTTTCGCTAGTATCTCTGAGATTTCTTGCCTTGAGAATCTCTCTCTCGTATCGGTCACTAGTGGTTCTCACTGCGTTTGCCTATTGATACTTGGTTAGCTTCCCGATATCTTCTTGAGATTTAGTCTCCCGCGATAGTCACTAGTGATTCTCACTGTGTCTTCCCACTATCGCTATCCTGTTGAGACTTCGAACATTGTATGTTTCTAAATCGACTTCAATCCACTTGAACATGAACTTAAACTGAAACTAAAACTAAATGTGTGTTCCTTTGAGGCATGTTGAGCTTTGTTTTCTTTGAGTGCTTGTTTGTTTGCTTTGCTTTCCTTTTGCTTTCTGCTTGTTGGTTTAGTTCCAATGATCCAAAGAATTCATATAAGAGGGGTGTTCGTCTATAAGAGCCTCCATCTCGTATTGGATGGCCATGCGTACCTCAACTCCTTTTATATGGATGCCTTGGTGAGGTTGGTTCTTCTCCTTGTTTTTTTTGAGTGACTTCTTTTGCTACATTTGGAATTGCTAACGCTCATCTTGCTAAGTGAACGTAGGGGTCACTGCAAGCACTCTTTGGCAAAAGAAAGATCTCTCGCGTGTTTGGTGTGTTTTTTCACAAGAGACATTCAAGTCATTCTAGCAAATGTGCTTTGATGCTTATGTTAACTTGCTAAATTAAAAGGAATAGGTGTTCAGGTCATTCTGGCTTCTTGTGCCTTAATGCTTACACCTCATTCCGACAAATTTAAGACTTATGTCATATTCATATTCTCATGTTTGGGAGAATTGTATGGCATCTTGCGATTGTCCCATGCTTAAATGAACTCAATGATGATAAATATGATGAGTCCAACAGCCGAGTTCGGAGGATTGCATTTGTTCATCCTAGGCCTGCATTTAGACTTGCATCTTTCATTCTAGGCTTGCATTTGGAGTGCTTTCTTGTTGCTCTCTTGATTGCTTTCTTTTGGATCTGCTCATCAAAGGTTCTCATCTTTTGTCCCAGTCTCATCTTGGCTGCATCCTTTTTCGGGATCGAAATCAAAATCTGACATCTCTAAGTGGCTCGAAATCATGTTTTACATATTGGACTCCTTCTGGATCGGATGCTTGTGCAGTCAACCTTTAGGCATCATTTTCTTGCCAGATCCTCATCTTTACATTATCTTCTCAAATCTTTTCTTCTTTTCATCAAGTCAACCCTAGTCAAAATTTGGTCAACCATGGTCAACCTAGTCAAATTTGGTCAACAAGACCTCTGCTTTGCTCTGATTTGCTTTTGCAGCTTCGCAAATCTAGTCTAATTGCTTTTGCTCTGCAATCTCTTGTTATCAATCATCTTCTGACATGTCATCTTTCCATTTCACTCCCGAGGGGGTAGGATGATTACATCATTTGAATCTTGTCAAATCTATTCTTGAATCAGTCTGATTTGAATCATCAGTTCTCATCGCTAGGGGCATCTCACTGCCTCGCATCTTGTTATCTTATCATCTATCTTTTAGGTATCTGAGCAATCTAACTCGAATCCTCAAGGGCCAAGCTTCATTCTGGAGATGGTTCTTGAAATCTTTTTAGGTATTGGGGAAATCTAACCCTAATTCCTGGGAGTCAAGCTTCGTTCTGGAGATAGCTCTCAAAATCTCTTTTAGACCATTATCTGGGCAATCTAACCCAGGTCTCAGAGGACTAAGCTTTGTATTGGGGCAATCTAACCTTGATTCAAAGATAGTCCTAAATCTACATCTTCATCAATTGGTATTGGGGCAATCTAACCCCGATTTCGGTTCTCTTCTAAGACCGTTGTCTTCGCAATCTAACTTGGACTATGAAAATTCTCATCATCTATCACTTCAGACTATTCTTTGAATCAACGCACTGTTCGCACATCAATTCAAAGAGGGGCAAATGTAATACCCCAAAATTGGCACCTATTTAATTCCATCAATTTTGGTGCATTTCTTCACTTTTCTATGTCATCAAAGTCCTATCTCACTAGGCAATTTTCTCTCCTACCTAACTTAATTTGACTTGATGTCAGTTGCAAAGACCCTAAATTGCAATAATCAAATACTAAATTAATTCCTAAGTCTCTTTGACTTTATTAGCTAAATTATCTCTATGATACATTAATTTAATTGTAAAGTCCTATGTGCTTTAAATTAAATTAAATCAAACCACCCCCTTTGGCTAATACACATAAAAAAGGAATTAATTAATTGCTTGTTATTTGAATGGACACCTTTTCTTGAATTAATAATTTGAGATATTCGAAAGGTCCTCATGTGGCATTTTCCATTCTTTTAATAAAGTAATTCATGCTTATTTGTCCCAAAAGGGATATGAAGGGTCAAGAGTTTCGAATCAAGAAACTCTTCCTCCTCCTCTTGGCTCTTCTATTTATTTGGGCTCTTTTTCTTCATTAGGAAGGGAAATTTTTGAGAGCATCTACACTACAGGCATTTTTTTAGTCTCATTTGATTCATTGTTTTCAAAGCTTTTTATTGCATTTATTAGATTAATATCTCATTATTAGTATAATCTTTGCATCACATTTTAGACTAAATTTTCTTATTTGTTCTTAGTTTAATATCATATTTGTTCCAAGTTCTTAGATTAAGTTGCATCTCATCTTTATTTTCAAGCTCTTAGATTAATTGCATCCTCATTCTTAGATTAAATTGCACTTCATCTTAGATTAATTTCATCTTTCTCATCTTTATTGCTTCTTGGAAATCCTCCATTGTTGAATTGGTCTCCTGGTTGTTGGCTCTCATTCTGAGAGTATTCAAACACCCCATTCACATAGGAGGCAACAGGTCACCTCACCATGGAATTTGGATTGAGTTCTTCATACTCTCTCCCAAATTATATCAAGTGAATAATGACCATGTTGTGTTGTGCCTGATTTAGAGGTCACATTCAGTCACATACAATAACACATTTGGATACACAAGTGGTTTGATAATGTATGGTCTGATAAATGGTGTATGGTTGATGTAAGGCATCACCATATTTGAATGTATTGTCTTCTTGTTTCATAGCTCTCTATCGCAGTGAGGTATTTGACTCTATTGCCCATTGGATAAGGCACTAGTCTATAAGAGACTAAGGGTATTTCAAGGGTCCATTCACCCCAACATCAATCTTTCAAATCAAATACCTTTGCCTTTCATGTTGGTAGTAGTAGTAGTAGGTCCTTTCTAGTTTTCAAACTCATTCTATGCAAGTAGGGCTATTGCATATGAATTGGCTTCATTGGAATACAAGTTACCTGAAGGGGTTTGAAGACTATTCCACAATGATCTATCTACAGGCCTATTGTTTATCATGAGGTGTCTTGAGTGTGCAGATAAGGCAATACCCACCTGAGTGATGTGGAGCTCAAAGAAGAGGGAGGATTCCTTTCAATCCTCATCAATTGGACTATTTTCTTGTCAAACTTGAGTGCCTACCTTGAGAATCAAGCCCATCTATTGATTCAAGTTTGGTCCTGCAAGGAAAAGCTCCAACAAATCATATGTTGCCATAAGACAACATCTATGTACTCACTTCAGCCAAATTGCCAACATCCGCAAACATTTAGCATGAAGTGGATAAGAATAGTCCTAAGTAGATTTCATGATGGCAAATTTTGGTTGGATAAACCTGTTGAGATTACAAAAAAGATTATCAGTAGGGTTACTGGGTACCCTACAACCGACAAAGCAAAATCCTTTCGTAGTTCATCTCATCCCAACATAGAAAAGGACATTGGAGCACAATGGGATGGAAGGGCATTAAAGATATCAACAACAAAGACCTAGTAGTGAAATTTGTAGCTCATGTAATTAGATATAAGATATTTCAATCCAAGAGATTAAACAGCGTACCCTGCAGTGTCGTGGACATGGCTTTCAAGATTATGAAGAAAGGTCACCAGTTAGATCTTGCATAAATTTTACTACATCAAGTGCAAGAGAATATGAAGAGAATAAGATCAAAGAAGTCTAATACATGTAAGTATAGATCACTACTTGTATGTGCATTCCTCTATTTGCAAAAATATGTACTTGGTATTGGTGAAGTTAACTGGAAAACTGATAAACCGATAACTGCACAAATCAATGAAATGATGAAAAGTTTAGGAAAGAATCTAAATAAGGAATTTGATGCATATTTCAAAGAGTTTAAGACTAAAATGCATCAAAGAAGTCAAATTCTGAGGGAATTAGTGGATAAGTTTGAAAATGATATATGCTTTGTTGTAAGTACAGATCATTCTATGATAAAGGCTGTAGAACCTAGAACTAAATGGTTGGCACCGATGGGATATGAAATGAATTACAATTTTGCCTTGAAATCTATTAATGCACTCTTGGCATTACCGATAGACATCACTGCCACTAGGTTCAGTACTTATGAAGAAGCCAAATCAAGGATAACAATAGATATAGAGATCGGTAAAATGTCTCGGAGAGCAAAGAAAATGAGGAAAGATCTCACTACAAGATATGGAAATGCATCAGACTCATCTAAGGAGTCACCAGTAAAAGGTACAACTGAAGGTCAGTTACAGCTAGCTGAGAAGCCCTATGATAGTGAGGAGACCAAGTCTGATAAAGAAAAAGATCCCACACCAGTTCCTCCTACCAACACTGAATAGGAAAAGTAGTCACCGAAATAGAAAGGTATAAAGACAAGGTCATCAACTGCAGCCTCATCCCCTTTGAAGCAAGAAGAAATAAAAGTTAATAAAATGAGGGCAGCTACACCAACAAGAAAATATGTTAAAAGAAAGAACAAGCCTATAGCTGAGGCACCAAAGAAATGAAGAAAATTGATCAGGAATAAAGATCTCGAGGAATCTAATAATGAAAATGACAATAATCAATTCAAGGTAGTTAAACACAAAGAAAGTACAATTGAATAAATAATTGAAGACATAATTGAAAATGGAAATCTTACAGATCCAGGCATAGGCAAATTTGACAAAATGTCAACCGAGGACAAGACAAAGATAGAACATGCTATCATCTAGATGATGATTAAATTTAAGAGATTACCAATGGAGTTCGCATGTCAATTACCAAAGGAATTAGATGATAGAATAAATGAGAAGTGGGCTATTGCACTAGATACATAGAAACAAAAAAGAGAAAGATCATTAGTTCATACAACCTCACACTTCAACTATGATGTTGTAAGTGAATACTTGACAAAGTACCAAGAAAGATTTTTAGTCAAGAATAGAGCTATGAAGATAATGGATGAGAATGTGGGTGATATGGATGTCACATGTGATTCTCTATGGACATCAATCTTGAAAGTAGAAGAGAAAGCTGAACAAGAAGCATTCTTGAAACTGTCTAAGAAGAGACACAATTCAAAAGGTAAAGGTATTTTCATCGATGATAACAAAGGAAAGAAATTACAGGACACCGGTATATCAGTTACCGAGGTAATTGATATCACCGAACAAAAGGAAGAAATAAGAATTTCATAGGATGCATCGGATTGTGTGGAGATCCAACTGAAGAAGAAAATTGATGATGATGTACTCATTGAGGACATCACAAATGGTGATCCTGATGATAAGGATGATGAAGATGTGACTATTTCACCAAACAATGATGAAGCAGTAGACACTGATAGTGTGTTCACATTTCTACCAGGTGAACTGCTTGTACTTGCAGAGGTAGCAAAAATATTTTCACAAGAACAACCTGATGCTTCTCATCTTGAGCAAACAAAAGAAACAACAAGAACTCAAGAACCTACACAACCTATAGATAAAAATCAGCCTGACAAATCAGAGGCATAGTCTACTAAAACAAAGGAAACCGATGGAACAAAGGCAATCGAGGTGAACCCACCTGACACTTCAACTGAGACTCGTACCCCATCCACTGAGGAGCAAAAGAAGCACATTATAGTGTCAATTGGGAAGGATACTCCGAAGAGTGAAGAAAAATCTATTGTTATTACAAAGTCACCTCTTGTATCAAAGAAGAAGAAGAAAGGAAAAGGGTCGGTCACCATTGATGAAGTAATCATTATTCCAGAATGTGACCAGAGAACCCTAAGCCCCGAGGAGTTAATGAAATATGGGGAATTATGTTTTAGGAAAGCGGCACAAGAGAAGCTAAAGCAAGAGCATAAATGAAAGGAAGTATTAAATGATGTACAGGATATTCTGCAACAAATAGTACCGGAGACAAACATTGATATGAATACTCCTATTATAGATCAACTTGCAACATTAGCCGACAAAATCAATGCCCCTGATACATATGCAGACAAAATAATAGAAGAGAGGGCAGAATCAAAGATTCAAAATAAATTGGCAGAAAAGATTAGGAAAGAAGTGGCACTAAAAAAGGTACAATTATCTGAGGTCATTACCGAGGTAAAATCTATCACCCAGATAATCTGTCAATTGATAATAAAGCTTTGTACTTCAGACACCTTCACTATAGAAGTCAGTGAAAAGATAAAAGGTTTAGAAGTAGAAATAAAGTTGAGTACAAATGCAGCTATAACCGAGCCGCATGCTTTCTTAAAGCATATTCATTGAGTTCAAGAACTCTGGCGATTGATAATAGATCTAAGGAGACAAGAAGAGACCATCACCGATCAGGTTATAGAGTTACAGAAAGAACTCACTCCATACCTGAACATTTTTTAAGCACACATTGTCAAAGCTAAGAAATTAGTTGCAACACCTGAGATTTCATTGTTAGACAATATCTTTGACATGCATGCCCAAGTTGGTCTTGAGCATATTGATCTTACTAACTTGAAAGAGGAGTGGGATAACCTCTTGAAGTCTTTGGAGAAAACCCACCAACACATTTTTTATAAGATATAAGTATACAGTATTTTTTTTTTTATTTGGCATTATTATCAAAAAGGGGGAAATCATGTATATGGCAAATAGGTATACTTTGATATGTATATTACATACTACCGGGAGCATGTACTGAGGGGGAGTACTTTTGAGTACTTACAAATTTTTGCAATGTATATGCATATGGTGGAGATATAAGGAATATATGTATTCTGTCTATATACATTCAAAGTTTTGATACTAATGCCAAAGGGGGAGATTGTTAATCTCTAATTGAGCATTCAAGGTTGTCATTAGTATCAAAGGATATCAAAGAGATTGGTTGGTCACTTACATTGAGTTGGTCGGTAACCAAAAGTAAGACAAAGCAGTCAGTAAAGCCTTTATACCAAGCATTATACAGTCTATCGAGCACCAGTAGACACCGACACCGATAGACAATAAACACTGAGCATCACAGAACACACCGAGCAGTCTACACCATGTTTACCGATGATCACAGAAAATGGCATAATCTAAAATGGCACATTCTTCTATGAAAATGGTTACAACAGATCGTAAAATGGTTTACCACGATCGAAGAGCATTTATTGTAAAAGATACTCATTAAATGTAATGTTTATCTTATTGTAATAGTTGATCTAGGTTATTTTTGCACCGTAGATCTTAGGGTTATTATTATTTTTGTAACCTAATTTTTGTTAAAGCGGAAAAATAGAACAATATATATTATGTATGTTCACATCACTTTGGGTTGTTGAACTGATATATATGAATCATGGAGCACTTGAGGTCATTGCCTAACTTCAAGTCAATCAGTTAGCAGAGCAGAATAGAGTACCAAGGTAATCAGATTGAGCAGAATTAGAAAAGGCTACTGAGCATAATAGAGTAGAAATTCATCATAGTCAAGGTGATATTTATGAGCATCTATAGATTTGTATCAGATAATTGAGTTGTCAACTTAGTAGATAATTGCCTATTACTTTCTGACAATTGTAATAGAGTTTTTGATAAAATCTCTTAACAAAGTAGACTTAACAGTCTTATGTAAATCTCTTAACTGAGTGCACACTTCATTAGTGTTGTTAAAATCCTATAACTAGGTAGATCTAGCTGATCTAATATGTTACTCCTAACTGGGTAAGATCACCAGAAGTGATCAAAACTTATAGCCCTAACAGGCAAACCTTTTCTATCTACAGTAGTGAAGAATTTGTGGGTGTCATCCCCACCACAATTTTTACCTTCTTACAAGGGTTTATGCATTACTAAAATACTTGTGTTATGTGTTTGTCATGTTTATTTCATGTTGTTTACTTTCATAAGTTTACTAGATGATTGATTCATGCAACTTTATTCAAGTTATTTTAGTTGGTTATCATAGTTTATAGATATAGATCTAAAAGGCTTTACAAGTGAAAGTTTAGAAGTCACTAATTCACCCCTCCCCTCTCAATACTTATCTCTCCTAATTCCAACAACGGCTTCCCAAGAATGGGGTGGGATTCCATAGAGTAGTGGCTTCTTTCACATGATAAACTCAAAATGAATTTCATTTGTCTTTCTTTTTGTTTATAATCACGAAGGTGTCAAAACAATGATGACACTGCCATTATTACAATGACATTGGGGGCACTTGCAAAAAAAAATACAAAAAGCACACACAAATGGTAGTGCCGTTGCAAATTGGCGTCACAATTTGACCCCAAATATTGTAGTGATTGACTAACGAAAAATATAATAGATGAGATTAAGAGGAAAAAATCATCTACAAAAAGGATGATCTTGTATGGTTAATTAGCTAGCAAAACTAAATAGTTGAAGCATTACTGACTATTGCAAAGAAAAAGGAACATAGAGATTCTAAGCAGGAAAATAGAGATTTTTTTGAAGTGTTGATGCCAGTGGATGATGAATAATTGAAGTGAAGATTGAAGAGAGAACAAAGGATCCGATATGAAAAGATAGTTTCAAATCTAAAGGTCAATTTTATTACTGTTTCTTATTAACATTTGTAATAGAGAAATCTCTTAACAGAGTGGACTTAACAGTCTGATTGTAAAATCATTGAAAAAGGTAAACATTCCAAAGAATGTTTTAAGCCCTCTAACAAGGTCACTCCTAATAAGGTGAAGATCCTAACAGCTCTTAGGTAGATCCTTTAAATGAGTCACACCTAACAATGTATTGTAATCTTTAACAAGATTGGCTCTTAATTAGGCATACTTCAGAAGAGTATTTATCTTAGTGGGTGAAAAATCTCATAGTGATTTTTCCCAAAGATGGGTTTCCATGTTAAATATTGGTGTTACATGTTGTGAATAATTTACTAATTTATATAGTTTATTTACTATTTTTGGTAAATAGTGAATTGTGTTGTTACTGAGTCACTACCGAGTTAATCAATAAAAATTATTTTCAGTATTTGGGATCAGGAATTATTAATTCAACCCCCTCTCTATAATCCAACAATTGGTATCAGAGCTAAGTACTCTGAAGAGATAAGTTTAAAGAATTGAGTAAAGGATCTGAAGATGTATAGAAGAGAAGTACCTAAGTTGAGTAAGGAAATTTTCTCAACATGGCAAAGTAGAATGAAATTGTATCTATCTAGGATTGGAGAACATGCCCTAGGCTTTTTGGAAAATGATTACACTCCACCAACCACTAGACCCTTGACAGTTGATTAGATGAAAGAAAAATAGGAACACAACTCGACTGATAGTTTGAGAGGAAAATATGATGAAATGAGAATGAAAGATGATGAGAACATCACACAATATAGTAGTGGAATCAAAGAAGTTTTTAGTGCCATCAAAAGTGTTGGAGGAACCTTGACAAATGAAGAAGTGGTAAGTGAAATTATGAGAACTTTTTCTTCTAAATATACTATTACAGTATCTGTAATTCAAGAATTGAGATCTATACCAAACAACGTTGTTACTCTTGAAGCCCTAATCAGTAAGTTTTTTATTAAGGTAAAAATAGGTTTTGAATGGAACCTGAAACCATTTACATTAAAGCATAAAGATATAGCATGAGAGTTTTCCAAAAAGAAATACCTTCTAGAAAGACAAAAGCAAGACCCAAAACAACCCTAGAAACAACAACAAAAGAAAACAAAAATACTTACTAGCAAAACTACTAGCAACACCTAGCTACCAACAAGACCATACTATTTATTTTTTTATCATTTTCTCCACCTTCATCTTTAGGTCCTCCATCTTCAGGATAGCTTCTTTTAGGTCCTTCAGTTCCTTTGGATTTTCATGGATCTTCCTCTTAATGCGCCCTCTGGTTCTCATTCCTAGACCAGCATTCCCAACATCCTCATCAATTGTAATAGTTGTATTTTCTAGCTGACTTTTTTCCAAATATTTGTGTAGCATATTTAGGTTCATGATAGTCGCACTAAGTCCCTCATTGCTATGACTCAGGACCTCTTAAATCATGTTCCCATTGTTACTAACTTTAGCCTTAATATCTTTAACCTTGTTGTCAACAATCTTATTAACTTATAGCAGCTATATCCTCATTCCAATTTTTATTTTTTACCTTATCCAAAACCTTATTCTCCATCTTCTCCAACTTATTGGTCAGGGTATTCCTAGTTTTTTCCATGGCCTGAAGGTGGAGCTTCATCTCTTGCATCTCCTACTTAATCCAATCCAAAGAAGTACTCTGACCATCAACTTTGTTAACCTCACCCAAATTAGTAGCACCCATCAGGAGATCTAAGGTGTCCTCCTTATGGCGATTACCTTCCTTAATGGTAACTTGGTCCAAGCTAGCATCAGTTTCATTATGCTCCTCTTCTTTTTCATCAACAGCAAGGGGGTTTTGACCAGCCTCCATTTCCTCTTTAGCCTAACCCTCTAGGAGGCCCAAGGTTTCCTCCTTTTGGTTTTTCCTATCCTCTTTGCTAGATAGGTCCATACCATCCTCAATGTCAGAATGAATTATAATTTTTTCTTCTTCAGCATGGAAATTCAGAGTGTCTTCCTTGTCATCCTTAGTAGGGGAGTCCTAGGTTTCTTCTTCCTCCTCTTCAACTCCTTCCTCATCTTTTTCTTCCTCTTAATTATCCTCATCTTTACCTCCTTCTTCCTCCTTATCATCTTCCATAATGTCATTCATATCCTCTTCCTACTCAGTCTCCTTAGTATTCTTGTCCTCTATTTCTTGGGCTCTCTCCTCATTACCAAAATCCACCTCCACATTATCTTCCTCAACATTTTCCTTTCCTTGAGAAAGAGGTTTGTTTTCATAAGCGTTATCTCCGCTGACCCTTTCTTTTTCCTTATCTTTTTTATTACCATCTTCCTCACTACTATCGGAGATTTTTTCTTTATTTTTCTTCCTCTTTTTCCCTTCTTCCTCACTACTATCAAGGATTTTATCCTTGGTTTTCTTTCTTTTTTTGCTAGATTCAGCCTTTCTATCAACCTCTTTGGTCTCTTTTCTTTTGCCTATGACCTTTTAGGAATTGGGTCTGGGATAATATCTCTAGTGTAGTAAAAAATGAGGAGGATCAAACCCTCATGCAACACAAGGTTACTCATTTTCTTCCTATGATTTGTTATGCTACTATTCAGAGAGCTCAAAAGAAAGTACGGGAAAGAAATTATCTTATTATGCCTAAAGTGATTAGCCAGGGAAAAATGTAGGTTGTAGATTTTGGAATAGCACCCGTCGAGTGTGAAGTACTCGATCATAACCTTTGGCATTTTAGCCCAAAAATCCTTAATTTTAGTAATATCTACATAATCCCCTTTTCCTTTTGTCATGAGAGCTTTTTCATCTATAGTTTTTGGGAAGAGATTAAAAGCTTCAGTACCAAGCCTATGGTTGCCTCTATGGAAATGAGTTCCCTCCAGGAGTAAGCTAGTAATCTTAGCCATAAGAGAAAGAGTAAGGGGGAAGATTTTCCCCATAAATTGACTTTACTTCTAACCCAACCATCAGCAAACAATGAGGTTACCTGTTTGTCATAACCGTGGAGCTTTTTCATGTATTGAGAGACCCCTCCTTTTCTCAGCTTCTTCCAGATTTTCCTCTCTTGTCTCCATTTCTCATAGTTAGTGGGTTCCTCTCTCCTCAGTCCTCCTCCCATATTTTTCTTTCTGCTACTATTCTAGTTTGGCTCCTTACCATAAACGTCTTCTCACTGCAATGCTTTTTTTGTTTTCCAAATTACTTAAGATAACCCAGGATCCATATATCATTAACACCAAAATAATTATCCCACACTTCACATTACATACAGCCTTCCTCAAAAAATGTTTCATCCTTGTCATCATGATTTTAAGTGATTTTCCCTTCATTGTGATTAATTTTTACATAAGTGATTAGACTTATGATCTTGGCATTTAGACTTCCTTCCCCTCTCCACATTTTGATGATGTCACCTTGAGTACCTTCATTAGCCAACCTATCTGTCAGCCTATTACCTTCATGGTAAATAGGGGTGACATAGCATTCCTCAAAGGAGTTAATTATCATTTTGATTTTGTTTATAATATGGGCTATAGTTCAAGAGGTTACAGAATTCCCTTTAATATAATTAACTATGTTGAGGGAGTCACCCTCGAGCCAAAGTTTTGAACAACCCATATCTTTGGCCAACTTAACCAGATAGAGCACCACCTCAGCCTCTACCACATGGTTGGTTTGAATCCCCAATAAAACATTAATAGCACCAAGTAAATTTCCTACCCAATCTCTTATGAGGCCTCCCCCTCTAGCCCTTCCAGGGTTTCCTCTAGCAGAACCATCAAAGTTCCCTTTAAACCATCCTAAGGGAGGAGCAGACCACATAACATTCTCTCTAGGATTCAAGTCATTTCTACTCTTTGGGATCTCCCAAGAAATGGTATTTTCCTTTTTAAGATTAGGGTTCCAAGAGTTGGTATCCTTCTTACCAATACTTTTGTAGTTCTCCATAATGATTCTAGAAATGGAGTAAGCAACCAAAAGGGGGGGGAGATTTTTTATCTCTAAAAATTTTTTTGTTCCTCTCCTTCCATATCTACCAAGTAAAATGAGGTAAAACAAGTTTCCAGAGATCCTTAGCATTTTTATCATGAAAGGGGCTCTTCCATTGCTGAATAAAGTCCTAGATATTATGAGGTTTAATCCACTTCAGATTCAGAGGCAAGATGATGGAATCCCAGACCTCTCTAGCAAAGGAGCAATGGATCATTAAGTGGTTACAAGACTCAGCTTCTTCATAGAACATGATGCATCTATTAGGCATTTGGTACCCTCTTCTCATGAGGTTATCCATAGTGAGGATTTTGTTCTGGATAGGCAACCAAAAAAATATGTTAATTTTAGGGATTAGGTCTTTATTCCATACCTGAGTGTAGAAAGGCTGATCCTTAAAGGGGATGAGAAGAGCCGAGGCAGAGGCAACTAAGAATTTTCTAGAGTTTGCATGACCCCAAATTAGTTCATCAAGCTCACTTTCTATAATAAACCAGTTGTTAAGTTGTTTATTCACCTCTTTTAATCTAATGTCCCTCAGTCCTAAGTCAATCCATTCTTCATTAATCTAGTAGTCACTCACATATTCTACAATGGTCTCTTTACATTCCTGAATCACAAAATTCCACTTCTCATTCTCTATAACAGGTTTATTCGAGAGCCATTTGTCATCCCAGAATTGAATCTTCCTGCCATTTCCTAGCTTCCATCTAGCCCCTTTACTGATTAGGTTCTTTCCCTTTCTTATGTTGTTCCAAAAAAATGACTCATGGATATCATTTTGTGATTGAAGAATTCCTTCTAGAGAAGTGAGATGGTATTTGCTTTTGATTATTGCATTCCATTCTTTTTCATCTTCAAATATCTTCCAGCATTGTTTATCTAAAAGGGCCTTATTAGTATTAGTGATGTTTCTAATGCCCAACTCCCCCAACTTCTTTGGTCTACAAACCTTATCCCAGGCCACCAAACTAAGTCTCTTTTTCTCTTCCACACCAGTCCAAAGGAACTTTTTTGGGATTTTTTCAATAAGATCAATGTACTTTAGAGGAATTTTGAATAGATGTAGAGCATAAACAGGGAGGTTTTGAAGAGTAGCCTTTAGCAGTTGAACTTTTCGAGCTTGGCTAAGAATCACCCCTTTCCAACTTGCCAGCTTATTGTGGAATCTATCAAGAATTCCATTCTAGAAATTGGCCTTCAGTTTCAAACACAATGGAAAACATAAATAAGGGACAAGAAGCCTCCCTATCTTACACCAAAGAATGGAAGAGATTTTATTCCTTCTAGCTTCAGGAGTATTAAAGAAATAAAGCTTTTCTCCCAATTAATAAGTTGACCAGTAGTGTTAGAGTAAACATTGAGAGATTTTTTAATGTTCCTCATCTCTTTGACAATAGATTCCCCCATAAGAATCATGTCATCAACAAATTGTTCGTGAGAACATTTGATCTCCACTAAAGAGGGTTGCAGGCCAAAGATATGCCCTTGAATAACTTGGTTTTTAATGAATCTCCCAAGACTTTCAGCCATGATGGTGAAGAGGATAGGGGAGATAGGTTCTCCTTGCCTCAACCCCCTAGAAGGTCTAAAGAAGGGAGAGGAGCCACCATTCACAATCACAGAAGAGGAAACAGTAGTAACCAATTGCATGATTAGTTTGAGCACTCCATTATCAAAACCAAATGCCTGAAGAATTTTGGAAAGTAGATCCCAGTCCGCTCTATCATAGGCTTTGGCTAAGTCAAGCTTCATTAGGAAGCCCTATTTCCTTGATTTCTCCAAAGAATGGATATTCTCATGAACCACCATAATGGAATCCAGAATTTGTGCCCCCAGGAAAAAGCCATTCTGTTGAGGAGAGATGAGACGAGGGAGACGCTTTAAAATCCTAGTAGTGAGAACCTTTGATATTATCTTATACAATGAGTTACAAAGACTTATAGGCCTGAAGCAGTCAGCAGCATTAGCTCCTGGTCTTTTTGGGATAAGAGCTATAAAAGTAGAGTTAAGCTCTTTAAGAATTGATTTAGATCCAAATAACTCTTTCACTACTCTGCATACATCTTTCCCAATGATACTCCAGAAAGATTGAAAGAAAAACATTTGGAACCTGTCCAGACTAGGAGATTTTTCTCCTTCAAAAGAATTAATAGCCCTTTTAATTTCTTCATCCTTAGGAATAGATTTAAGAAAGTCATTATCCTTAGAATCCAACAATGAAAGAATGGAACTCAGTAAGGAGAATTGGTTCTCTTAATTCAGATCTTGCTCTTTGGAAAGAAGAGAAGTGAAATAGTCCATTATTTCTCTCCTTATTTCCTCCTCTTTAGTTAAAGCACTTCTGGTAGTAACAAGAGAATTAATTATGTTCATTTCTTTATGCTTCATTATTGTAAGGTGAAAAAATCTAGTGTTCTTGTCTCCCTTTTTCAGCTAAAGGGATCTAGATCTCTGTCTCCAATAGGTCTGCTCTTTCAATATGATGTTGCGATAGTCTACAAGAACTTGATTTTCCTCTTTTCTACTTTCTTCAGTCAAACCAGAATGTTGTATCTTATCTTTAACTTCTTTCAATTCAATTTGAATCTTGTTTTTGGATTGGAATATATCACCAAAAACATCCTTATTCCATTATCTTACTTTTGCTTTGACATTTGCCATTTTTTTTGCCACTTGGTACATAGTTTTTCCTTCCACTTTAATATTCCACCATTCCTTGATTCTATTTTCAAAATTTGGGTGGGCCAACCACATTTTTTCAGGTCTATAAGGGGAATGTCCTTTCCTGCTGAAGGGATTAGCAAGAAAGGAAATGGGGTAGTGATCCAAGCCAATATGGTTGAGAGAGGAGAGGGAGCAAGAAAACTTATCAAACCAATCATGAGAAAGGAGAACCCTGTCAAGCTTAACCTGGATAAGGTTAGCACCCACTCTCCTATTAGACCAAGTGTAATCAATACCTTCGAGATCAAAATCCAACAATCCTTCATTACTAATAAATTCCATAAGGTCCACCCTGCTTTCCACTTGAGTGTTGTTTCCTCCTCTTTTTCCAACTTCTTTCAGAGGAGTATTAAAATCTCCCATCAACATCCAATTCTCATTTGGGTAATCATTCCTGAGCTCATGGATCTTTTTCCAAAGTTTGAGTCTACCTGATTTAGTATTAGGAGTATACACATTAATCAAAGTCCAAGAGAAGTTGTCCTTAGTGCTACTTACTTTGACTTCCAGGAAGTTCTTATCCTCTCTCAACAGGATGCAATGAAAACACTTAGATTTCCAGTAAATAGCCAAGCCTCTAGAGGCCCCTTCTAATTTGCTACCAAACTCCTCACCATTTGGTAAGTTGGTTGCATTTGAGTTAACTAATTATGACAATAGTCTACCTAGCATTGAAACTTCCTTCAAATCATCTTTTAGGAATTAGAACATCAAGAAGAGAAAAATAGAATCATTGTAATTCACATGGAAAAGAGTATGACAGTATCTTGACCAAAGAAACAGAACAAGAAGAGTTGGAAGCACTGTTGGCTAACCAACTACCTAGAGGAAAAGGATACTAACAAAATTGTTGAATGTGCAAATGTGAGGATTGGTGAATTTACAGAAAGGAATGAAGAGGATATAAAAAAGGAACCTGAGGATTATAATTTTGTTTCTATATGCAAGATGGTAATTTGGTTGATACAACCAAGGAACAACAAGAAGGAATCGATGAGCAAGATGAGCCTCCACTGAGAGATGAAAATACTAATAATCAATTTTCCAAACCTGTATTAGAGAAACATGTGAGAAGATACCACTCACCGAGAAGAATAATTGGAGACTAGAATGCAGGAATATTGACAAGAAGTAATTTAAAAGATAACACTTGTTTGATTTTTGAATTTGAGCATAGACTAGTCAAAGATACACTAGAGCATGAATATTGGATGAATGCTATGAAAAAATAAATTAATCAAATTGAAAAGAATAATACCTAGTCACTAGTACCGAGACCTAAGGAAAAGAATTTAATTAGAACAAAGTGGATTTTTAGAAATAAACTCAATAAGAAAAGACATGTGATAAGAAACAAAGCAAGATAAGTATGCAAAGGGTATGCAAAATAAGAAGGTATTGAATATGGTGAAACATTTTCCCATGTTGCTAGATTAGGTGTAAGAATATTACTTGCACATGCTACCTACAAAGGATTCAAAGTTTATCAAATGGATGTTAAATCTACATTTCTGAGTGGAATTGTTGAAGAGGAAGTCTACATTGAACAACCTGATGGATTTTTTGACAAGAGAAATAAGAATGTGGTCTAAGATACACCCAAAGGAATGGAAATTAACTCTAAGACATAAGGTAAGAAGTGGAAGGATGAACATTACTACTCACATACTCACCCCAAAGAATAAATAATATAGGCAGTTGAAAGGATGCTTTGCGGAGATGGGAAAATTAATCTTTATAGGCCCTAATGGATCATAAGAGGTCTTAGGACACATTAATGTGTCTGAGGACCCCTTATGACCTTTGAGGACCCCTTACCATACATAAATGTATGGTAAGGGGTTGTAAGGGGTCCTATAACCCCTTACTATACATATTTGAGTTTATAAAGGTTGTTGAGAGGTCTTAGAACACATTAATATGTTTGAGGACCCCTTAAGATACCTTACAATTGGTTAGGACCCCTAAGATATATTTTTATGGATCCTAAATAGTCCTAAGGGGTCATAAGGGCTCTTAAGACACATTAATGTTTCCTAGGACTCCTTAGGACCCCTAAGAATACATAAATGTATGGTAAGGGGTCTTAAGGGGTTGTTAGGGTTATTAAGGGGTCCTAAGACCCCTTACAACCCCTTACCATACACTAATGTATGGTAAGGGGTCTTAAGGGGTTGTAAGGGTTCTTAAGGGGTCCTAGGACACATTAGTGTGTCCTAGGACCCTTTAAGAGCCCTTAGGACCCTTTAGGACCCCTAAGTTGTATTCTTAATGTACTAAAGGGTCCTAAGAAGAAGGTAGAAAAAACACATCAAAAGGTTAAACTAATTGAGGTGGGGGATGTGAAGAATCTATTAATAGAAAGAATTGATGAAATGAATAACTCAATTGTAGGTTTTGATCTTGTAATAGGTGGAAGACCCCATAATAATTTGTCAGACAAAAACAAGTGCACCAGGCATGGACTAGATGGAAATAAATATTCTATTTTCTATGATTTTCCAAGGATTTTGAATCATGTAAGGGGTGTGCAATGCATTCAAGCCTAACTTGACACATTAATATCATTATCAAAGGTGTAATGTTCAAACTCTTATAATTTTGTAATACAAACCCTCTATAGTCCCTTATTACAAATTCTCTCTCTCCCCCTTCTCTCTCTATACCCTTTTCATGTCCTCTCTCTCTCTCTCTCACACACACATAGGGAATATACACTATGTAAAACACTTCAAGTGGCCAAGTCATGCACAATGCAACATTTGAAATATAATGTTTTACATAGGTCGTACACCCTATTAACTCCATTGGGATCCATTAAGCCTAAGGCTTTGGTTTTCCTTAGGGATTCAACCCAAAGGCTTGGAGAATTCAAACATGTATAAGACATGATTTTCAACAAACATTTCAAAAAATCACATTTTTTGGTGTGTGCTCCCAGTCAGGTTTGCACATGGTTCAACAATGACAAAATTAGGCGACATGGTATTCTAGATCTCTCAGTTATCTATTTACCATATAATTTATTTTTAATTTTGATTATGTTAAGATTTTCATCTCTAATTTATTTTTTAAGTATGTCTCATTTTTATCAAAAATCAACGTGTAGTATTTTGGGCTTAGATTTTGGCTCATTCGTTGAATCTTGAAACAATTTAGTTTTCTAGAAACTTGACTCTATTTTACACACTTTAAAAAAAAAGAAGTTTTGATTTTTGATTAGTTTTGAATGATTTCTAGGGAGAACATACAAATTTAATGTTTTTAGGATGTGTCTACTTCATAAATTCATTAAAAATCATATATTCATCGAAAAATTAACACACAAATCTAGGATAAACTATGTAGTGTTTTCTAACTTCTCATTGGAGTGTCAATTAAAAATATTAAAAAAAAGTTAACATTTTAGGGGAGGACACCAAATGCTATGTTATATTTTTTCATAAAAATTAGGACCACTTTTTGTGATCCCCCTTTTTGAAGGTCTTAATCTCCACCATTTTCAAAATAAATTAGTAGTTTAGAAACTAGATTCAGAGTAATACAATTATTGTTATTGTCATATAGTAAAATTTTGAGTCTATCTTCAATTTATCGTTAAATCTTAGATTTTACTAATTTTAGAAAGAAAAAAAAAAGTGGCATCTTATTGTTACAAGTAGTGGTTGTCGTTGCACCAAAAGATCAACATGTTAATGCCCGATACAACCACTAGACTTATAGAAGACACATGAGGCTGTTAATCCATGTCACAAATCCTGAGGGGAGTGCTGACCATTTTGCCAACAATCTCCCCCTTAGTGCTACCGGAGGGGATTCAAACCTATGACCAAGCTCTGATACCACTTGTTACAAGTAGTGGTTGTCGTTGCACCAAAAGATCGACCTGTTAATGCCTGATACAACCACTAGACTTATAGAAGACACGGGAGGTTGTTAATCCATGTCATGAATCTTGAGGGGAGTGTTGACCATTTTGCCAACACTTATACCCCCTTTTTGGTCCCCCATCTATGTGCAATTACCTAGTAGTCATTCATTAAGTCCAAAGCTGCAAGTAGCTATCATCTCAAAGAATTACTCAATAAGATCTTCAAATTCTCTTTCCTCCATTTTCTTGTTTTCATATTCATATCTTCTAGATAAGTCACAAACTTCCTCGGTCATTATTCAAATTTTCTTCATCAATCAATGAAATGGCCTCAATAACTTCCTCAATTGACTTTACTCAACCTATTGTGATTCCAAAGGTTGACATCTCCACTCGAAGCCCCAAAGAGTTATCAAAATTTAGAGATTTACTCAAGGGGAAAGATGCATGAGATAAGTTGCTTGCAAAAAAATAGAAAATAGATGTATTAGAGAATGTCAAGGAGATCCTACAAGAGATTATTCCAGATGTAGATATTAATGAAAAAGGCAATATATATATATAGCCAATTGGTTGAACTGGTGTAATATCCCAAAATTGGCACCTTGCAATCTTAATCAATTTTGGTGCATTCCTTCAAATTTCTACATCATCAAAGTCCTATTGTACTAGGAAATTCTATCTCCTAATTGACTTTATTTGACTTGGTGTCAAATGCAAAAAACCCTAAATTTGCATTAATTAAATACTATATTTAATTCCTAAATATCGACATTTATTGGCTAAACAAACCCTATGATTAATTAATTTAATTCTAAAGTCCTAGTGCTTTATGCCACTTAAACATTTAGAATAGTTTCAATTTCTTAGTATAATCTTGCACTCTCATATTTAATGTAGTTTTCTTATTATGTTCTTAGTTTAATTCTCATTTCACTTCAAGCTTCTTAGATTAATTTGCATCCTCATTCTTAGATTACAATTGCACTCTCATTTTAGCTTAATTCATTTCATCTATAATCATTTTCTTAGCATTTAAAATCCTCCATTTTAGCTTGGTCTATGGTTTTTGGGCTCTCAATTTTGAGAGTAAATTCAAAACCCCATCTAAATAGGAGGTGACAAGTCGATTCAATTGAGTGTGCGAAGTGGAAAATTCATGTTCATTTTCGTATATAATCATTGAGCAATGACCATGTTGAGGTCTATGGTTGAATTCAAGGTCCATATTCAGACATAAACAACTGGTAAGTCACATTATCCAACCTGGTATAGAGGCCATTGAAAACTTGATAATGTGATGTGCAAGGAATGTCAAAATGGTAAGATCACCAAGTCAAGTTTTCTAAGAAAATTTTATTCTACACATGGTATTTTATAATTGGTTCATACTGACCTTTGTGAACCTATGAAAGTTCAAAGGTATTATGGAGATCAATACTTTATTTTGTTTGTTAATGATTATTCAAGAATGATGCATGTTATGTTTCTAAAAGAAAAATATGATACATTTCAAATGTTTAAGTGGCATAAAGTAGGAGTGGAAAAGGAAATAGATAAACAACTAAAGTGTTTGAGAACTAATAGAGGAGGTGAATTTATCTCTGATGAATTTATTGTGTTCTACAATGAGTATGGAATCAAGAGACAAGTGTTTGCACTGAGGACTCCACAAAAAAATGAGATAGATGAGAGAAGGAATAGAATCTATAGGTACTACAATCTATACTCTCAAATTAATATAGTTGAATAAAGGTACAAACAAGACACCCTATGAACTATAGTTTGAATACACACCGAATGCAAGTCACTTCAAAATTTTTGGAAGAAAGTGTTATATACTAAAAGATGCTAGAAATGGAAAGTTTGATTCTAAAGGTGATGAAAGAATCTTCCTTGGTTATTCATTAAAAAGTAAAGCTTATAAATGTTTGATCAAAGATACTAACAAAATTGTTGAAAGTGAAAATGTGAGGATTGATGAGTTTGCAGAAAGGAATGAAGAGGATAGAAAAAAGGAACTTGATGATTATAATAGATTTGTTTATGTGCAAGATAGTAATTCAGTTGATACAACTGAGCAACAATAAGAAGGAATTGATGAGAAAGATGTGCCTCTACCGAGAGATGAAATCAATGATGGTCAGTTTGTTGAACCTATGTTAGCAAAATATGTGAGAAGACACCACTCACCGAACAGAATAATTGGAGACAAGAATATAGGAGTCTTGCCAAGAAGTAAGTTGAAAGATAATACATGTTTGATTTTTTAATTTGAGCCTAGACTAGTCAAAGATGCACTAGAGAATAAAGATTGGATAAATGCTATGAAATAAGAAATTGATCAGATTGAAAAGAATAACACTTGGTTACTGGTACCGAGACCTAAGGACAAAAATGTGATTGAAAAAAAGTAGATTTTTAGGAATAAATTCAATGAGAAAGGAGATGTGATAAGAAACAAAGCAAGATTGGTATGAAAAGGGTATGCACAAGAAGAAGGTATTGATTATGGTGAAATGTTTTCCCCTATTGCTAGATTAGAAGGTGTACGAATATTTCTTGCATATGTTACCTACAAAGGATTCAAAGTTTATCAAATAGATGTTAAATCTGAATTTTTTATTGAGATTATTGAAAAGGAAGTCTACATTAAACATCCTGATGGATTTGTTAACAAGAACAATAATAATATGGTCTACAAACTACACAAAGCCCTATATGGATTGAAACAGGCTCCCCAAGTATGGTTTGAAAGGCTACACTCTTACCTAGTTAGGATTCGATGAAATACTTGAATAACAATACAACTATTCATTCAATTCACATTTCTAATGTAGGATTACAATTTTATAAACAATAACTTTAAAAATAATAACTTTCTCTTTTATATTTTATAACCAAAACTACAAATATTCATATTACATAATGGTATTTACAAAAATTTCTTATTTAATGGAATACAATTTATTCAGTATCCAACAATGAAATAATACTACACTCTTAGGATCTTTACATTTCTTTCCCTTTCATAAGGAAAACAACCTTTTTTTCCAAAACTTATAATAAAATAAGAAGACACTAATGCAACATGAACATTTGAGGATTTCTTCATTTTCTTCTTTCTAATACTCCAAACCAATACCTACAATAAAATATGCTTCAAGACCATGGAGGCTCACCTCCCAACCTAGGTCTCTAAGAGGCCACCCCCAAGCTTGGGAATCAAGATAAGGTGGGCCACACACACATACAAAACACAAAGATTTACAAATACAACCACACAACAAAAACACCCAACCAAGGTTCACACAATGGGTCTCCAAATGACCCAAAACATGGTGTGAAGGTGGACCAAGTACTCATTAGGAAAATCCAAAGCATAAAGAAATTTTCACATGCCTC
Organism: Chamaecyparis obtusa; assembly: GCA_027943335.1. NCBI lineage: Eukaryota > Viridiplantae > Streptophyta > Pinopsida > Cupressales > Cupressaceae > Chamaecyparis > Chamaecyparis obtusa. The sequence continues at coordinate 944,145 of BSBK01001731.1, read as the reverse complement.
CCAAGAGAAACAACCTCACTTTTACTTCTCAACACACACCATCAAAAATCCCTTATGACCCCCAAAGTATATACAAAAAAACATAATCATGGAGTCCATACGCCCATGTTGATCCCTCTTCTCCTTGAGGAGACACTCTACACTCAAGATTTGTCCAAAAACCCTCCACCCCAAAGATTACTCTTCCCTCCCAAGGGTGAGCATTCCTTGAGATTCCCATACAAAAATTCACAAAACAAAACATAACACATTTAGGATCTACAACCATGAAAAAACTAAATTACATGCTCAAATTTTCCTTCACTACCATATTCATCACATATGCAACTCAACAATGAAAATAATAAGAGAAATAGAGAGCATCACCAACCTAGATCCAAGCTTATGGAAAGAATTTGAAGAAGAGCTTCTTTTTGTCCAAGTCCTTTTTCCTTCACTAATTTTAGAAGTCTCTAAAGATAAGGAGTGGGTGATGAACCCAAAATTTCCCCAAAAATTCCTACTAAAAGAGGTCTCCTACCAAAATCCCAACTAACCCTCATTACGAGGCATGGATCATGGAGACTTTTCCTTCATCCTTGTATCCCCTCATAAATGAGATGGATACCAAGAATGGGGAAAGGGGAATGGGATTGTCCTCATTTTCCAACCCTCAATTTTCGTAACTTGACATTGAGGGGTACTTTTGAAGGGCCATAAATGAGTTATAAGCTCAAAGATTGACTAACCCTAGGGGTAAGAGTCACATTCTAACTAGCCTCAAAGGTCTTTTCATGCCAATACATCACCTACACAAGTGTCAAATGACACTATAAAGTTTATACCCCAAATTTACACATGGCATGACAATATGATATACACAATTACAATTTAAAAATTACTAATTACAATTATGAATTAAATACATAACAACAAGGTTTTGTCTCTTCATTAGACACAACCTTGGCTTTACTAATTTCCACATAGGCCTAACCTTGATTCCCGGATTTGTTTTCATGGTCAATTTTCTTGCACAACTAAATTTGAATATCAGTAGTCCAATAAAACCATACATATGTATAATGAAATTGATTAACAATTTTTATGCATAAAAATATTTTTTACATAATTGAAATCACATAATTTTTCATTGATCAATCAAACTTCACAAATCCAATTTCTTCCTAAACATGTTTACTCATAATACACATGTAGAATTCAAGCATCATAAAATTTACATGTCCATAAGGTTCAACCATAAATCCATAATTCAAATTTTTATCAAAATAGTAATCAAGCTTAGTCTATCCTAATACATCATTAAATTGTACATAAAACTCCATCATAAAATTCATAAACATTGAACAAGGTTCATCAAATCCATTGATAGGGATCATAAGTCAGATAATCCAAATACAGAATGGACATGAGTACAGAAATGTAACATAAGAAAAAGCATCATAATCAAAACATGGTGCAAATCCCTATCATGAAATGTAATCATCTAAGTGCATCAAAAAATATAGTATCAAAAGCTATGTCCATCAAAAATATAAAAGAGTGCTATGACGGGTCAGGGTGAGGCCTCACATGTAACTAAACCATATACATCTTAGCTCATTATATCTATTTATAAAGTAGTGTGACATCTATACATATTTTTTAGGAACTTTCTAAGTGAAGGCATGTTATACTCATAAAAACCCCTAGGTGGATTGTTTGAATGATTGTTTTAATAATTTAATAATCAAATATACCAAACAAGTATGCAATAAAGACGTATGGTGATGAAATCAAGATTCTTTATGGTTTTTCTATGGTTCTCTCATTTGAATGTTCTTCTAATAATTCCCTTATCTCTTTAGTGATTTGTAAATGAATAAGAAATACATTTAAATACTAAAACAAAACAATTAAAATCTACACAGACATGCATTGGGTTGAATCACAATGAAAAAAAAAATCAACAAGGATTTCAATTGGAAATTTGAATTTTTAAATCTTGAGGTATTGATTTCCACTCATGAAAGTGACTTGGGTTAATTTTAATTTAGTATATTTCATGTAGCGTGGAAAGTGGGAGATCTAGGAATTGAGACTTGATTTTTGGGATAAGTATTGAGGGAATATAATAGGATATTATCAAGTAATAAAATTTATGCAAGAATGTGCCACATGTAGAATTGTTATTGCATGAAGGACACTCTAATCAAAGTGATCCCAAAGAAAAAGATGAAATGACAAGATTATGTAATTTTCATGGTTACATTTTTCACCATTTTGACGTTTATGTAAACTACTCTGAGAATGCATGTCAAAGTGAAACCAACATTCAACATGTTTTTTTAACTACCAAAAGATATCAAATGGAAAATGATTATATTGGCATAACTGATGCAGTGATGGTAAGTGATTATTGGAGTTGCAATGAGATAGATTTGAATGCATGATGATCAATTATTGAGTTGTCATTAATGTCAAGTATTGACCTAGTTTTTCTAGTATGTTGTTGAGAATATGAATGATGGTCTATTGGAGTTGATTAATAAATTAACCCACAGCTCCCAAGAACAACTGCATGCAAACACTTGTAATAGAAAGAGAGAAGCAAATAGCTATGGAGGCCTGAACGCAATGATCCATGAAAGATGAGACAATATTGAGTGTTTTTTTTTATGATCTATTATTGAAAAAAAGAGGCATCAATCCTTATAAAGGAGATCAAAACCCTAAAAGGGTGGAGAAACCTAGGTTGCATAATAATAATTAAAAATAATTAATTATTATATGCCTAAAGTTTAGCTTAAGTAAAGAAAGAGATAATAAGTGACTTAATAATCAAATCAATATGATTTAATTAATAAGTAAACAACTTATTACTCTAACACCCCCCCCCCCTTAAGATAAACTAGGGGAGTAGCTAAAAACCTAGAAACAACCACTTAAGGAAAATGGCTCCTGGCAATAAAGGCCTGATCAGGTACCCAAGTACAACAACTAATCTCTATAAAGAGGATAAATAAATAAAATCAGATGGGAGAAAATTCTACTCCAAAGAGAGATGAAGACTAGTTGAAGGACTGAAGAAGCCTTCAAAACTAGGGAAATTTCTAGAAAGTAGGAACAAGGAATGAACATGCAAAACACCTCTGAAGCAAGAAGCTACAAACTTTGTCAAAAAGAAACTACTAATCTATAAATCCTCCCCTGAAATAGAACATGACTAGTTAAAAAATACTACAATCTGCATGAGTGCCCTCAAATGACACTACTCAAATCAAGAGGAAAACAAAAGCAAACAGTTGAAGTCGAAGATATAGAAGATTGTGATTTGCATGACTGCCCTCAAATGACACTACTTGAATCAGGAGGAAAACAAAGGAAAATAACTGATCTCAAAGATATAGATGGCATAAAACACCAAATCTTGAAGATTTAATCAATCAAAGATGGAATATTACCTCCAAAAATAGGAATGAAAGAGTTTCCATATGGTAAATGATCCATCTCACTAAAATGCATAGGTACCCACTACTACATCCACCTAGTACATAGAAACAAATACTGAATACATAGATCACTCCATCAAACCAATTTATCATAAGAATGAACAGTATAAATCCCCCATAATTCAAACAAGGGAGAGTTGTGTGGTACACTTGAAAGGATGGCCAATAAGAACTGCATGATGAAGAACTAGGAACATTGAAGGTGCAAAGAGAGTACAAACACATATAAAGACATCTTGAGGCTAATGTCATGGAAGGAACACTCACTTGACAAAGGTAGATGGAAAAATAATGAAAACATAAAACCCCCCATGGCACTTTATAATGGAGTGTGAGTACAAAAGGCACAATGATGTGCCAAACATGCAATATAACGACACTTTATCTTAGTGTGTTTGCATAAAATAATTCTTATAAAAGATGTCTGCAAAGCTCAAAGAAGACAAGGATTTATAAACATGAACAACAGTCAAAGATGAGTCATCCCATATTGGGAAGAGATCCCAAGATGTGAAACATCCAAGATATTCACTAGAGTGCATAAATGCATAAAAATGAATAAAATATACCTGGATCTTAGAATGTGGGAAAATGAATCATAGCACTAGAAAGATCATAGAACAATATTTCCATCGATATATTTTTTGACAAAAAAGGAGTCCTGATGTGCAAGATATGACTCCTGGATTGTAAAAAGAAACTTCTAGTTTTGAAAAAAATAAACACAATAAAAAAGGAAAAATTATAAATTCAAACATCCAAATCTAGATAGAGCTCAGAAAGAGCTTTCTAACAATATCATGTTTTTCCAATTTTGACACCATATGCTCAAGTTATGAGAAAAATACGAACATGTACTCTAGAAGGGTACATGAAATTTACTAATGTAGTGCTGACACTAGCAAGTCACATGCATAAATTTGATGGTCAAATGATCGTTATCACAAAAAATCAATTAGGCATGGGGGCAAAAAATATCATCCCCTGGTCATGTAGCATCCATGGGCTTGGCGGTTGGGGGCTAAAGGCCAAAGCTCATGGTCAGGCATGTGACTGACGATGAGGGTCATAGGGCTGAAAGTTACCACAACATTAAATGCCAGTGGTGATCATGGCAATTATTGAAAAACCAAAAAAATACTGAGAGGGGGAGGGGGTGAATCAGTATTTTAAGCACCCAAAAAAAATTATCAACATTAGAGAATGTAATCACATAAAGAAGAGGCAAGACATAGATTTCTCTCTTGTGGAAAACCCAAGATGGGCAAAAAAAAATGGCACCACTAATCTCAAATGGGAAACAACCCTTTACATCCAAGAGCTACAACTCTTCACAGTCTTTTTACAGAACAACCTCCAACCTGTCCTAAAAGGTAACAACCTTTTTGTTGTAGGAGATTTGTCAAAAAAAAAAAAATTGAATAATCTCTAAGTCTTTACAAAAAGTGCAAAGACGTTCTAATCCAAGTAGAATATTTTTCAACAAGAAGAAGAATTTAGAGATTACTTTTAATGAAGATAGAATCCATTTTGAGTCTGGTCTCTTACCTGATACCTGTTGAAAACATGTATAAAGTTTTTAAATGCTAAGAATAAATTGCATCCTTCCTTCACTCAATCTTCCATACCAAATGATTTTTAAAACTTGAACCCATACAACCTCTCCATGCATGCATTCACAACCTCCACATCCCTTTTATCATGTTATAAAACTTGTGTCTTCAAAATACACACAACCTCACATGAGCACGCAGCCACCATAGTTTTATCAATCAATGATATTGTTCTTTTACATTTCCCAAAAAACATGTGATACTCAGATGCACTCGTATATCCTCATTTTAGTTACCTAATAGCCTATTATTCAACAAGATGAATCCTTATTGAATCCCCACACCCGACATATGTTTTTTTGAACTTTTGAATGAGCTCACTTTGCTATTTTTACACTGTGATTATAAGAGATAGTTTTTGACACATTTTTGGAAGCCCAAATACCAATCATTTTTTTGGTTACAAAAGAACGTATGTAATCATAGTACTCACACAACATACACAAAATAGAGACCATATACTTTCCAATTCAATCTATTTATGGTATTTAATTTGTGACCATCACACGACACACACCTAGAATCTTCATGTGAACATCCTTCAATATATAGCCACGTATCTTCATACATTTTGAACTCATATTGTTTTGGCACATGTTGGACACATGGCTCACCCAAACTGATGACTCCCAACTGTGTTTTTCTAAATGTCTAAACATAGCCTTTGGTCACGTTGGTTAATACACTCATGATTTTTATAGCTGGATTATGCATCTATACGGGTATTCATCACCTCTCTTATCTTTGGATAATGCTCCCTATCTTTTCTAATTTGTAGATAGAATATTCATTAACATTTTTTAGCCTATATGCCAAACAACATGCACAACACCCTATTTATAGACATGTCCACCAAAAACCATTTCAATCCTAGCAACATGTTCATTCCCAGGTTGTGCGACTATTACCTTCTTTTCAAGATATGCAAAAGAATGTTTTCCAAAAATTAAAGAATGGCACACATGTCACTAAAGGCATAATAGAGCATTTTTTATTTTAAACACAGAAAGGCTAGTAAGTAGCAATTAAATTGGTACTAGTTGGGACTGATGCTAAATATAACACCTACCCTTGTGAAGTGAGACAAAGTAAAAAATGCGAAGAAATCAATGACATAAACTTAACAATCTCCTCCTTTCTATCATTGAAGGAAATTTCCAGCAAGCACATAGAAGAACAATTTGCAAATTTGAACCAACTCCTCTAGAAATATTGAACGAACTGAATCAACTCCCCCTGAAATTATGAACCAACTAAAATAACTCCCCCTAAAAAACTAAACCAACCGAATCAACTCCCCCTAAAGAACTACTCCCCTTTGACATCAATGACCATGAAACTTGAAACATACCTCAAAAGATATATCAATGAAGCACTCCCCCTAAGAACAAATAATTTAGTGAGGTAGTAGAACACCAAGCTTTCTTTGAAGGTACTCAAAGTAATCTTGGGGTAACAGTTTAGTGAAAACATCGGCAACTTGTTCCTTTGAACAAACATAGTTCAGCTTAACCATATTGTTAGTAATTAAATTTAATTGAAATATTTGGTGTAGGAGTGCATTACTGGATTTCTAGAGATATCAATGGCCCTCATATTGTCACAAAAAATGCACATAGGATCATTAAACTCAAGCTTGTAATCACATAAAGTGTTCTTCATCCAAATTATGTGAGTGTAGCACAAAACCGCTACGATGTATTCAACTTTAGTTGTAGATAAGGATGTGTAAAATTGTTCCTTGCTAAGCCATGAGACCAAACAACCACCTAAGAAGAAAGCACATCCACTGGTGCTTTTCTTATCATCCACCGAGCCACCCCAATCTACATCTTTATAGGTTGTAAGAGAGAAATCAGAACTCTTGGAGAACCAAAGACCAAATTCAATAGTGCCATTCAAATACTTAAAAATCCTCTTAACAATGTGAACATGTGTTTACTTGGGTGACGCTTGAAATCTTTCAACACAACCAACAACCTGCATAATATTTGGTCTAGTGGTTGTAACAAACAATAGACTTCCTACCATGGATCTATAGAAAGTTTGATCAATGGAAGGGAATACATCATCCTTACTTAAATTACATCTAATTTTCATAGGAGTGCTAATTGGATTGTAATCTTCCATTTTAAATCTTTTAAGCCATTCTCTAACATACTTAGCTTGAGAAATGAAAACACCTTTAGCCGATTGATTAATTTATACTCCAAGAAAGTAAGTCAACTCACCCATCATAGACATTTTGAATTCATCTTGCATGCAATCAGAAAATTTCTTGGTCATTTTGACATTATCACTACAAAAAATCAGATCATCAACATAAACCACAATAATGAGAATGTTGTTACCTTCTTCCATGACATATAAAATATTGTCAAAATATCCCTTTTTGAGACCTTGTTGCTAAAAATAATTATCCAACCTATCATACCAAGCTCTAGGAGCTTGTTTGAGCCCATAAAGTGCCTTTTTTAGCTTCCAATCATAATCCAAGTTGTTAGTAATAAGACCTTTTGGATGTTCAACATTGTATCATCTTAAAATGGAAGCACTTCCATCTTGATAGGCTTAGCACCCTCATTTAGTGTATTTTTCATGATAGATTTTCATTTAGGATGCATTTGCACTTGATTCTTCATTTCTAGGTGAAATTAGGGTTAGGATCTTGAGGATTCTCCTTTATTTCCCTTCTTTATGGCTCTATTTTCTAGGTAGGATCTAGTTATTGGTCCTAGTCCTCAACACTTTCATTCTAGGTCTCTATGCCCATTTCTGGCACTGTGCTCTATTTTCTCACCATTCCAAGTCTCTGGTCAACTCTGAGACTTCTTGTTTTCAAAGTTGACTGGACCTGAACCTTTGGGTCAAGGTCAAGGTCAACCTTGACCCCTTTCGGGTTTTGGTCCCCCTTTTCAAATTAGGGTCACAGCAGGCCCCAAAATTAATGGCAGACCTCCTGATCCAAATGTGGAAAGGTTTTAATTTAAAATTCATTTAATTATTTTCCCTCCTTAGTTGGTTATTGTGATTGGACCATAATTTGAGGTGAAATTTGATTTATGGGTCCTTACATTGCCTGAGGAGTCTTGCCTTGAAACCTCTACGTAAGGACTCTCTTTTGCCTTTATTTTAACAATAGTACATAATCGATTGAGCAAGAAAGAGATGGTGAAGTGATGATGCAAGATTATAAGAGGATGATATAGAAGATCAAGACATTGTTGATATCAAGGATTTTTTGTGGACAAGCTATTTTGGACATTCATTTGGAGCAAGAAAGATTCCTTCTTCCTTGATCCACCATTTTCAACATTCAAGCATTCAACGATACAATCATGGGGTAGAAATTATAGATTGTGAGTTTGGTAGGATTACTTTAGCCTTGGGGGCTTTGTATGTTTTCTTTATCATATTCAAATCTATGCATTGCTCTCTCATTTCAATTCATGCTAGGGTTTCAATCTAGAGGATTAGATCTTGGCATTGCACATTCAATACACACACATATTCTATTACATTCAGCTATTCATGGAGGTGGAGATCACCAAAAAGGGGGTTGACTAAGGAAAAACCCTATATAGCCACCCCAAAACACCATTTTTAGATATCTACAGTCATTGTTTCAGGAGTTGCAGAGAAGATCTGTGTACCCTTTTCAGCAAACTTCTAACATCCACGAACAAATTTTCCATCGGAACAGTGCAGGTCAAGGTTGACATAAAGGGACAAGATTGTGCCCCGAGACAAAATTGTGCCCCTGTATTTAGGTCAAGGTCAACTTGTCTCAGAAAAGCAGAAGGTTTCTGGGTTTTATCTGTCTGCATTTCCATCCTAGATTCGGTTGTAGAATTTCCCCAAATTGAGTACAGACACTTGAAAACAGGTGTTTCCAGATCAACTTTATTATGAGGTATGTATTTCATCTTATCTAATTTCAGTATTTTTACAAGCATTTCCAGATTTACATTACTTATCATTTGAATTTATATTGTTTGTGGTAAATATTAGTTTAGGGTCTCTATTAGGTGCATTGTTCCAAACTGCATCCAACACATTTTTCCACATCACATTTTGGTGAACCTGTTTACAACAACTCTTTATTTTTCATGTTAGATTTTCATTTTGTGTTAGATCTTACATGCTTATTAAAGTATATTTCTTTTATGCTCTTGCATTTATATTTTAAAAATTAAAAAAAATTGCAACATTTCTTTAAAAATACAAAAATGGTTACATTTTTCGTTCTTGTAGTGTTACTTTGTGTTCAACATGTATGATTTTTGTTTTGAATACTTTGATGATGCTTTTATTCTAAAAGAAGATAGATCCCTTAATGAGGTACATGGAAGTGAGGATGAAAATTGTTCGAATGAGATCTCCATTGATCCTATTTCTATTTCACTCTCCTCCACAACCTCTTCAATTGACCTTTACCATAGGGTGTGTGCATGGTTACCTTCATGTTCCACTATTTTCAACATTGATAAACCTAAAATGATATATCATAAACCTTTGTTGACAGTAAAAGGATGTCCTCAAATAATAATTAAGGGCAAAACTAAAGATCCTTTGGATTTCTTTGATAACACGAATTCTATTTCACATGCTTATCGCACACAGAATAATCCCCAGCCTACTGTTCCAGTTGCTTTAATGCCTTCTCAACCTATTCTTCTTCAAGCTCCTAGGTTTCTATCTACCTTTAAGGAGTATGACTTAGTAGAACAATTACATGCTACTCCTGCTAAGATATCTTTATTGGAATTGCTTCACAATTCCCTGACATATCATGAGGCATTACAAAAGGCTTTATCTACCCTTCCTACTTCGCCTCCTAATCAAGAGAACATTAATTACTTTTTGGAGTGCATGCATATTGTGCCTTCTGTACCTACTATTGTGTTTACTGATGATGATATACCTTTTATTGAGGTGCAAAATCAATATGATGCTCTTATGGTTGTTGTTTCTATTAATCAAAGTATCATTCGTAGGACATTAATTGACAATGGATTTGGGCTTATTGTTTGACAATGGATATGCTTAAGGCAATTAAGGTTGATCTTACAACTATTCAACCTAATAATGTCCCTATTCATGGATTTTACACTATTGCAAAGACAACTTTGGGTATTATTACCTTACCTATGAAAGTTGGTCTGGTTATTTTTAATACACCTATTCATGTTATGCCTGGACCTCTGAATTATAACCTTCTTTTAGGTAGACCTTGGTTACATACTATGTATGCAATTCCTTCTACTCTTCATCACAAGGTTAGGTTCATTTATAACAATTTGATGTACACATTACATGCAGATGATGCACCGAATCCTTTCTTAAATGCGGAATATGTTAAATTTTTTGAGCCTCTCCAACCAAGCAAAGAGACTGAAAATAAAATTGAGAACAAACAAACTGAAGCTCCATCTTCTTCTTTGACTAAGGATGATTGGATAACATTGGACTTTAATCCTACTTTCATTGGAGAATATAAGGTCTCTTATTTGGAATTCATGAAACAACAAAGTGAATTTGAAAAATAATTTTTTACTCCTTCCCCGCTTTCTGAGTAATTAAAAAGTAATTTTGTTGCTGCCTCGATTGAAGAAACAATTGAAACAATAAAACTTGATTGCTATGATATCGTGACATAGGATGCTCCTTGGAATCCATCTGATATGGCCAATAGATATGGTTATGGTTATCATCTTCTCAAGAAATCAGGATTTAATGGGAAAGGATGTGGTAAATATGAGCAAGGTATACAAGTACCTTTAGACAATAAAATTTATGATTATACATATGGATTGGGATTCAATCCTTACAAACAACCATCAACTTTTCCTCTTAATGTTAATCATATCTATGGTGGACATTTGAAGTTAGTTAACCCACTCCTCCTTGACATTAATCAATTTCCTACCTTGGATGTTTTTCTCAAAGATGAAGCCTTAGCAAATTTTTTAGGGGTTTATGAGGATTTACCTACGTTTCATCACAAATGACGAAAGCCTTATTGTTTAAGTACAAAAGCTTATTTTGGAGAACATGATGAACAAAATATTTCTTCTCTACCAATGGATTCTCTAATACAAAGTGATTTGCTAATAACTAAGACTATTGAGGTTCAAATGGATGAAAATGACTCTGAAAGATGATAAAATTGGGAAATGTTTGAATCAGGATGAACGTGATCAGTTGGTTTCCCTTCTACTTGAATTTAAGGAAATTTTTTCTTGGACATATTCGGATATGTTGGGTATAGATTCTAAGATTGTTACTCACAATATTGTCCTCAAACTGAATGTTAAACCTATGAAGCAGAAAATTTGAAAGATGAATCCATGAATTTCTTTATTAGTTAAGGCTGAAATTGAAAGATTATTGGATGTTGTATTCATTCTCTTTATTGATTACTCAGACTGGATTTCAAATATTGTTCTCATTTCAAAAGGAGAAAATACGATAAGAATGTGTACTGACTTTAGAGATTTAAATAAAGCATCCTTAAAAGATGATTTCCTGTTAACTAATATTGATATGATTGTGGAGTCAACAACGGGTCATACTTTATTATCTTTTATGGATGGCTTTTCTAGCTATAATCAAATTTTTATTCCTCCTAAAGATCATTTTGTTGGGTCATGATGCCTTTTGGATTAAAAAATGTGGGAGAAACTTATCAACAGGCTATGACCTTGATTTTTCATGATTACATCCATAAGATTGTTGAGGATTATGTGGATGATATCTTGGTGAAATCTATACAAAGGGAAGATCATGTTAGTATTTTACGACAAATATTTGAAAGGATTAGAAGTTACAATATGAGGTTGAATCCTAAGAAATGTGTCTTTGGAGTTAATTCAGGTAAATTATTAGGATTTATAATCTCTTAGAGAGGCTTAGAGGTAGATACTAAAAATATTGAAGCTATTTTTAATATGCCTCCTCCTAAGAATATTTCTCAGTTACGAAGTTTACAAGGAAAAATCCAAGCTATTCGTCACTTTGTTTCCAACTTAGCTGATAAAACTGTTCCTTTTAATTTCTTCTTGGAAAGGATACCACTTTCTCTTGGAATGATGAATGTAAACAATCCTTTGAGAAATTTAAGGAGTATCTCACCAATCCTCCTATTTTGCAACCCACTCAATTTGATAGACCCTTTTACATATATACTTCAACCACTCTGAAAGTAGTGACTGCATTGTTAGCTTAGTATGATAGTGAAGGTAAGGAAAGACATGTGTACTACATTAGTTAAACTTTACTCGATTACGAAACAAGATACATAGATTTGGAAAGACAATGCTTAGTTGTTGTTTATGCTTGTCAAAAACTTAGGCATTATCTCTTAAATGTTGAAGTCAATTTGATTGTTAAATTTGATCCTTTGAAACATCTTTTCTCAAAAACTGATCTCTCTAGCCATTTGGAAAAATGGGTGATATTACTTACATAATTTGATCTTAATTTAATTTTTCAAAATTTGATAAAAGGACAAGCTTTAACAGATTATTTGGCTGAAGCTCCTTGTCCTCATTCTGATACATGTGTTACTGTGATAGAATTCCCTAATGAAAACATTTTAGCTATTAAACAAGATGATGTTTGGGAGTTATATTTTGATGGATCTAGATGTAAGATAGGTTCTAGTATCGGTATTATCTTGATCCCTCCTACAAAAAAATTGATCCCTCTATCATATATATTGACTTTTCTTTATACTAATAATATTACGGAGTATGAAGCTCTTATAACTGGCCTACGAGAAACTTCATCCCTTAACATTAAACACTTGCAAATTTATGGAGATTAGCAATTGATTGTAGAATAGATTAAAGGAGGTTATCAGACTAAGAATGATAAAATGACACAATATAGAGATTTGGCTCTTGATGTGCTTTCACAATTCTCTTCTTATACGATTGAAACTTTACCTAGGAAAGATAATCGACATGCAGACGCCATGGCAAGCACAACTTCTTTGGTTAATCTTGAGAATAATGCTGAAAACTTTCAATTTACTATACAAACTCCTAAAAACCCTAAAATTTCTAATAAGGTTACCTCTCATTGTTTCATTCTGCATTTAGATGAATGGTATTATCATATCTTTCATTTTTTGAAAGATAGTAGTTTTCCTAAATCAGCAACAAGGAACATGCATAAATTTTTAGGAAGATTGTAGTGCATTATATAATTTTAGGAGACATGCTTTACAAATGCTCTTATGAGGGTTTACTATTAAGATGTCTTGGTAGAATCAAAATTTTGATAGCTTTGGCAGAAGCTCATTCTGGTTCTTGTGGGGGACATTTTGGTGGAAAATCTCTAGTCGATAAACTTCTTAGAATGGGATATTATTGGAAAACAATGGAGCAAGATTCTTTTATGTTTGTTAAGAAATGTCCTCAATGTCAGAAACATAGTAATTTGATTCATTCTCCTGCTCGTGAGCTTCATAATCAAGTTTCTCCATGGCCTTTTAGTATTTGGGGTTTTGACCTTATTGGAAAAATATCACCAGCTTCTTCTGAAGGACATATGTATATCCTGACTACTACAGATTACTTTGCAAAGTGAGTGGAAGTTGTCCCTCCTCGTTCAACAACTACAGATGTTATTTGTGATTTCATCCTTAACAATATTATACACAATTTGGTATTCCTTTGATGATAATTTTGGATAATGGTACCTCTTTCAAGAACAAACACTAGTAAATTTTAGCTTGTTTTTCAACGAGGATTAGTCAAATTTTTTATACCAATTGGTCGACCAAATGACCAAAACTATTGTCAGAGTTTTTTCATCGATTTACGACATGAAAAACCCTCGTCAAAATTCCAACATCCGTAGTGGTTGAATTATTGACGGACCCTTCGTCGAAATAATCGCTTCAACCTAGAAGAATTATCGATCATACCTTTTATCTATGCAACCAAAGTCCATCTAAATTGTGATGAGTTAGGGTCCAAACTATTGTCGAGGGTTCAACATTCTCGTCGAAACACCAAAGAATATTCATCTCTCTTTTGATGACATTTGGTTGGAATAGACGTCGAATACATAACATTCTCGTCGAAAGGACTATTATTCATACGTTGAAAAAGAGACCAATAATAATTTTTGGCTAAAAAAATAAAATATATTATCAAATTAAGCATACCAATATTATGCTTTAATTGTTTACATAGTAATCATGTCCAATGGCATAATTTAATTATAGATCACTAAATCCACCTTTCCTTATCATATCCTAAATATCACATAAAACTTTAGTCTAGAGAAGAGCATAATATTCAAGCCATTAATGAATATCAACTTTTATTTTTATTATTCTACTACATTAAATATTGGCCAATGAATCCCTTAATGTAATATTTTAATGTATTATCATTATGTCTATGTTATATCCATTTACTAACTTTTGTTTGACAGAAAAGATTATGCAGAGTCTTTGATCATCAAGAATAATGTACATTGCAGAGAGGGCTATTTATTGTGTCTAGGCAAGGGTATTGAAAAGGTTAAAAGTATGGACATTTGACTGAGAAAAGTCACTGAGTATTCCTCCAAACAAGTAATTGGTAGATGACCAACAGTGTTGTAGATTTTCCTATTTTGTGAATTATTTTCTTGAGACTAAGGAGCATAATTATAAATCATTATCATGGGGTAAGTCTATTTAAGGTCTCTTGATTCATGGTAACTCATATACGAAGACATAACACTTACTTATAGTTATCTTCTTTACAGGCAGAAGGAAATTTTTATTCTCATATCACACAATATTCTACTGACGATGCCATCCCAAATTTTTTAGTGTACAATTGGACAATATCTTTGCATTCTGTATTCAAGCATACTTGTATCTGCTACATTGCCTTACTATATCAGAGACTTTTTTGGCATGCTTTGTTTAATATGTCAACTATATCAATTCAAACATTTCTCTTTGACAACACCAAACCATTCTAACCATTACCGGGCTGGTTAGACTCTCTTTTACCTTTTCTATTAGTACCACAAGTGCTGATGAAGACAAAGTCAATTCTATTGTATAGGTTTTGTCAACTTATAGCTTATTAAGTATTGATGTTAATCTTCTTGTAGTGTTTTTATTTCCTACCGTTATTTCATTTTTGTAGTCACACTTATATACTAGATGTAAGCATATGGGCAACTAGGAGTCTTTTTGTGTAGTGTATGCATTATAGTTAAGTCGAGTGAAACTGTGTAAAGACAAAATACTTCAGGTAAGATAAGTTTAATCTAATACTGAGTAAGATAATTACACTTTTGTAAATATCAAGATTATTGGTAGTTGTGACAAATGTCAAGACAGAAAACATTTTCAAATGGCCAAATAGTAAATTGACATTTGAGATAAAAAATTTAATATATGTTTATAGACCACTTAAAAAATCCCAAGGCTTGTACTAATTTTCTAAATGTTGTACAATTACAGCATTTCCTTATCTTTTTATAAATATATTCAAATAATGAAGAATGATGTAAGACATGCCTGAACATATTTGAGAGAAAAGTGCCAATCCTTACTCATAAATATTAAAAAATATAATGCTTTGGAAATTCAATGATTCAAACCTTGTTTTTGAACAATATTTAGAAATTAAAACTATTAACGATTACATACGGCACATCCAAGCACAACCAAGAGAAAGGTGCCAACACTTACTGCCAAAACCAGGAATAACTCCAAGAGAAAGCTCTGGCAACCCAAGTTGTGCTTTTGGCATTGAAATACGAGCATGATAAGACTTCACAAACAAAATGAATTGGAAACTTAAGATAGATCATGTAATGCAATGAACCTTTGGAAATATAAAATAAGAAACTGAGTGTCATTGCTCCATAGTCCATACCATTGCTAATTCTAATCCTCCACCAAGTGCAAGCCCTTGAATAGCAAAAATGGAGGGCTTCTTAGCATCT
The DNA here is from genome assembly GCA_027943335.1 of Chamaecyparis obtusa. Taxonomy (NCBI): domain Eukaryota; kingdom Viridiplantae; phylum Streptophyta; class Pinopsida; order Cupressales; family Cupressaceae; genus Chamaecyparis; species Chamaecyparis obtusa. Next base: position 928,076 of record BSBK01001731.1, on the reverse strand, counting down.
ACATTAGAACACAAATCAGTTTTATGAGGTACAAGTCAAATTGATAAAAACAAGTAAAATTCTTTTCTAACATTTTATGTTCTTAATAATGCAATGAAACAATACTAATGAGATAAAAGGACATGTTTTCTTGTACACTTACATTATCTTGAAAAACAACATCTCCAAAGTACAAATTCACCATCAAGCTCACAATATCAAATTTAGCTTTTCAATGAAAAAAAGTTATATTAAAAACTTAAATACACATTACCAACCTAGATATGTCCCCTATTAGAAAACAATTAAAAATAATTGAACACTAAGAAAATTTAGAGCTTGTGAAATTATATGAAACAACAGATCAAATAAAATTTTGGTAATAGTCCTTCAAAAACTCATACCAGTCTTCTGACAGTCCTGGAGAGCACTGATGTCACTTAACCACCTGAGAATTTGCCTCCCTGCCCTAGTGGATAAGAAAACAAGAACAGTGAAAACACACATGGTCATTTTTCATGTTTCTAATTATAAAACTCAAAAACACTTGAACTTGAATATGATGTTGATATTAAATGGGCATACATAGCAGTAACAACAATTGCCCTCACATCATTTCTTCTCATTGCCTCATCATACTTTTCCCCAAGTGCACCAAGGACTGCAAAGAAACAAGATAAACAAATCACAAGCATATAGCGATGTTAGAATAGTTACTAAAATGGTCATAAATTATATTCTTATAGTAAAAGAATACATTGACATAAGAAAAAAACTACACAACATTAAAACATGACATTGTGCTTTAAAAACTAAAAATGTAATAATACGAGACCATTCATTAATTAGCTGTTTAAATTTTCATTAGTTGAGAATTGATAGTCATTGTCAAAAGGACAAGAAACTCATCCCCTAAGTCAAAGGTCCATACATTTATGAAACAATTAAGACAATGATTCAAAGACAAAAAAACTATTATTCACAAAGCAAGAAAGATCAAAACAGTAGTTTTGCTGCTATAGTGCATGATTGGGCCAAACATTGTTCAATGCAAACAATAAATGAATTAAGGAAAGTGAAGAGGGTCACAAAGTAGTGACATTCCTTGTCATAGGGGTATCAATAAGGGTCATGACTATCAAAATGATTGAAGTAAAAATAAATCATTGTTATTCAGTAACAAGAAAGAGTAGACAAACTGACAAAATTAGTGCTATGAAGACAATTCTCATTGTATAGAAGCAGTGGTGTTCAATGTCTAAAGGATAGTGACATATACAAATAAATCAATGTTTATAGATGGATTGACAATGAACAAAGCGGTTTCAAAAAATAGTGATGTGTACACTATCAAAGAACATTGTGGTATTCACAATCAAAGAACAAAGATGTGCTCAAGGTTATAAAATAATGATTTTTTTTAGAATGTGAAGAGTGCAATAAGAACAATAGTAAGTAATGTTGCAATAACAATGAATGTAGGACAAATATGTAATGGAAGTGAAAAAATAGTGATTGTTCAAGGGTTTTGCTATACAAAGTCAATGGTGAACAAACATTGATACAAAACAATGAAATGACAGGATCCATGAGGAAGATGATTTGTTCACCATTCTTGATGTAGCAAAGTCAATGAGATCGGTCAAAGGCTATTAAAAAAATTAGTCACAATTATCTAGGAACTATGTTAAAGCACTATCCTAGAAATGATGAAGGCGTGTTTTCAAGAATAGAGATGGAGTCTTTGTTTTGACAGAGGGGTCACATTTTAGAGAGGGATGACAAGAACCATAATACAGAGGTATCATTTTATTATTTTTTCATCATGAATAGCATGGTGAGTTTGTAAATGATTGTCATAAAGAGCAAAAAAAGATACCTAATAGGAACATAGTAAAAGTATCATATGGGGCAACCTAGAGGCCAAAATGACATCAAGTGACAATCACAAGAACCTTATTGCAAAAATAATGGTCAAGTGGGCTTAAAGACAATGTTGCTATAATGCATAAGCAATACATAACAGTGATTAGTAAAGTGTGCAAAAAACCAATGACAGAATGTTGATATGCATAGAGGTCATAACAGTAATAAATGTTTATAACAGTGCTTTTAATAATGCTCCAAACATTGAGAATGCAAGATACCTATAATGATGAACTTCATTTCGACTTGCTAATTGGTTGTCACTTTTAACTTTAAGCTTATCTTTAAAGTTTGAGCTTCACTTGGTTTTGAGAATAGTTTAATATTCTCTACTTAGGACAACCACGTGAAGGTGGAAGCTCATTTGGCCCCTCCCCCCCCCCCCCCATAACATCACTCTAAATTCCCCATTAACATCTAATAGCATTCATTCATTCATCCATTTTTGAAATATAACATTCAATCATTATAATCACATGATAACATTCATTAACACATAAAATTTATTAACACACAACATTCATGAATAATTCATTAACACATCATTCATCAACATTACTAGTACAAAATTATATCCATTAAGACAACATTCTTTCATTAGCAAAAAAATTAAATTATAATAATTTAATTTAGATGACTATTAAATGAAAAAATACCTAGAACAATCAGTGCCAACATTATGTGCTCCCTCTTTATGGACATCTAAGGAGGAATGTTATTGTTCATAACAAAAATAGGCCACATCGAGTAAGTAGATCTCATCTCTCCAAATGGATTGACACCTTTCACTGCCAATGAAAGCTTGAGATTACGAGGTTCTTCTTTAAAGTGTAGCCATTTTTTCTCTATTTCCTTAAATGTTGAACCATCCGTAGGCATTCACATAATGTCATATCAACTTCTACTGTGTGCATGGTAATCCATAAATTGTGCCAAGCTATTGCACCTGAGTAATCATTGCAGACGTGGAATAATGCGAATAACCCGAAGAACCTTGCGAGGCACCTTTTTTGTTATTCGATCTGATCGATATCTACTAATATGACAAACAAGGCATTCTATTGCAAATTCATGTTGTGTATGATATATAATATGATCATTCAGACATGTGTTTATTGTTTGATACTCCATTCCAATATCTTTCATAATGGCAAATAATTCTCGGTACAAGTGAGGTAGAATGTTTGATGGTGGTAACAAACACTCACCTATCAACCTACAACCAAAAATATAATTTGTTAATTTAAAGAATATTAATTTCTACACAATTCACCCAATGTTAATTCTAAGGGAATTACGACTAAAAAAATGAAAAAAGATGACATACCTTAACATACGTGTCATTGCTACATTGGATAAACCATTCATAACCTTCAAGTTCACCAACAACAATATAGCAGCAAGAAGAGTTGTTTGGGAGCCTTCGTATAGGGGCTCATGTGCCTTCTCAAGTATAGGTACATCAAGGTCTGCATCAACATCATCATCATCATTATCATCATCATCATCATCTTGATCATCATGATCTTCTTGATCATCATGATCTTCTTCCATGGAATCATTACCTTCTACTTCTATATTCACACCTCCATGTTCCCTCATTTGCAAATCCACATTCTCCAGATTGTCATGGTCCATAAAATGAAACCCAAGGTGGTTGACCTATATCAAAATAATGACCTTATATTAACCATGACCATGATGTCATCATCAAATCATGTCTTGTGTATTTTATAAATTATTAAAATACATACCAATGGATGAAATTCATTTCCCCCTTCAATGTGACCATGTTGCCTACAATGTTCCTCAATTGTTTTGATTAGATATCTTTGAGTCTTTAAGCTCTTACAAACTTTGCAAGGACAATAACATTTTCCATCACTTTTTCTTTTTAAGTTAGACCATAGTCTAGCAATTGTTTCCCTATTTTGTTGTACATTGATATCGTCAGACATGATCTTTCTTGAATGGAATGACTCGTTGGTGGAAGAAGGATGATTTGTTTTCAACTTGTAGATTCTATATATTCAAGTGTATTAAAATAACATCCAACATTAATAATCAAGTAAATTCTAGCAAATCCAATTGAGTCGTATTTGCTTGATAGTGTATGTCTACTATAAACAAGTCCCTTGGAAAAATTTAAAGATAAGAAGATATCTAAGAAAAAATTTAATTTGAGGATCTCTAAGCATTTTACAAGAACAAAGACAAAAGATGAAGGTCTTCACAAGCATTTCAACATTGGAGGGATTATTTAGAGTTCAAGAGAGACATATTGGGAGTATTTAGATATGGTCAATTATGAAAGTACAAAATCAACACAATATGGAGATTCATTTGCCAAAAAATATAAAGCACATTTTCTACTAAAGATAGAATGCCAAGATCTTGCTACCTTCCTGAAAAAGAGAGGGATTAATTAAGCAAGATGCATTTTACTTTGTTTATGTTTGGTTGAAAAAGAGAGGGATTAATTAAGCAGGGATCTTGCTAATCTTTAGATTTATACCAAGAACCTCCGCGACCAAGAGAAATAGAAAGGGTGAAAGCAGATCACCCTGATGTAGCCCCTTTTTAGCTGGGAAAAAAATTTTAGGAACACCATTAATTAGAACAACATAATAAGTGGAAGAGATTCAACTATAAATCCACTTGCACTAGGATTTGTTGAAGCCAAATCTTCTAATGATCTCAATTGAAAAATCCAATGGGTTATGATGATTACATCAAGGATTTGTTTATCCTTTAAGAATTTGATCTTCTCTTTTTTTATTATGTCATTGAAACAAAATATGAGTCTGGTTGCAATTTCTTTTTCCATAACTTTGTATATTGAATTGCATAAAGAAATCAACTTGTACTGATCAAAAGAGGATGGAGATTGTATTTTTTGGATCATGGCAAGATACGTAGCATTCCATGACTTAAACACAACCCTATGTTTCCTACATCCTATGTTTCATACATCCTTACCATTATCAAAACCATTACCAGCATGCTAAACTTCGGTGGAATGTTTCCTTGGACCTTGTTGGATCTCAAGTCCAACAATTGTAGATTCTTAAGATGGCCTAATGTACTCATAACTTCCCCAATAAAACTATTATATCAAAGATTAAGATAGAACAAGCCTGTAAGGTTTCCAATATCCTTAGGTATATTGCCAGTGATATTATTGCTTACCAAGCAAAGTCTAGATAGCCTAGGAGAGAGGTTTCCTATACCTCTTGACAAAGTCCCATTGAAATTGTTCCATGATAGATTAGTTAAATTTAGTTGCACCGGGTCAATTTTAATAATTAGTAGACTGTAGATTATTTATATATATATAGAAGGATATATATTGCTTCAAGATTTGATGCCCTAGGTAGATACTTTCCATGTTAGATAGGTCATATGGGGGTTATAGATTAGATTGGAATAAAAAGGTTGTCTTTAAACCTTTTATAAGTCTTTAAGTATGGTAATTATATGTTACGTTGTCAAGTGGATAACTTTTGTTGTCTACTTGACAACAATCTTTGGTTTATTTTATTGACAGTCAGTTTAGACTATTTAGGAACAGTTAAAAAAATAGTTATTTGGTGGTTGTTGGGTTATTTGGGGAGAATGGATTCTATTTTGAGGGGGGATCCATGTGAGGAAGGGTTTGAAGAAAGGTGGTGTGAAAAACTATGAAGATGTAACAAGGTTATCATCAATAAAATCTATTTCTCTAAATTTTGTATCTCACTATTTTGAAAGAACAATCAGGGAATCCATAACTCCAATGGTTGATGAAACATGATTGAGACTTGGTTAAGTAATATAAAAAACTCCTCCATTTCTTATTTTCATGTTTATGTATTTACCTTAGCATTTGGTTTGATCTCAAGGAAGAAAAATTGACTAGCGTGACTGTGACTGGCTTTTAGAGGGTATAATCAATAGTTTAAGGTTGTGTTCCTTAATACAATATGGCTAAGGTTAGCCACCCCCCTAAACCATGGTACCAAAAATATGGCTAAGGTCCTAGATATCTTCCATAGAATTGTCCTTGTACACAACATGGGTGTGACACATCTTTATGTCGAGGGATATTCTTTGATTATAATTGAAGCATGCAAGAAAAGAGTTTTCCAAAATTGGTGAATCCATTATGTTTAGCAACAATCCTGGATGCTCCTTCATAAATTTGATAACTTTACATTATCTCAAATATGTATAGAGAGGGAAATAGGTTATCCAATCTACTTGCAAATTGGGCATGTGATAGGGATAAAATGGTGTTTTCTAATGACATTAACCCATTATAAATTTACCTAGAGCTAGAAGATATAATACTCAAGGACCGAGGTTATAGTGGGAATTAAAGTACTTTGACTCTATCATGCTATCAAGTCTCATGTTTAGGCTTGCATTTTTATTGTCACTTTATTTGAAACTAATCACCTCATTATTTTCTAGTAGTTTTGATCTTACGAAAATACAAATCCTTAATTTTGGAAAGAATCTTGTAGATTGTTCACTATCATTGACAATTTTGTATAACACATTTTTTCTTACAGGAGTAGCCATTGGATCAAGGTGGTAGTAAATTGTTGCTTATGTTAACATTGGTTACTATTATGTAACTGGTCTCCTATTTTGTGTGGTTCTCAGTTGGGTGTTTCACCTCAGATTATTGGTGAGTGGCTATCCCTTGCTAAAAAATAATCAAACTTTTATTTTAAGGGTTTAAAATTGAGCAGTATGATTTTAGATTACTCCGCATTTGATAAAATATACAGTCCCAATTTTACTGTGTCATTTTTGTTCTCTTAGATTCACAAAAAGTTACCTTGACTAACATATACATGGAGCTTAATTCACCCTTATGAATATCAATGGTTGTGGCTTCAAGTGTTTGTGTTCATATGATAAATGGTAGGACTACATCTTATTTTGGGATGAGAGTGAGGCTTAGTCTACTATTGTAAGAAATGTAGGTCAACTATGTTATATCACATAAAAAAATTATTATTTTTAATGTATTAAGTAATGTGTAATATTCTTGAGGATTTGAATTATGTTACATGATAGTCATTAATATCTCTTACTCTATTCTAACTTGTATGTGAGCAGTGCCTTCCTATAACTATTGATGTTTCTTGATGTTTTTAGGGATCATCTTGTCCTTAAATATTTTGTGTTAGTTAAAAATTGTCCATAGCAACATAGTAATCACATTAGATATAATAAATTTTAGTAGAGATAACATTATATCATTCATGTCAAATGATCATAATCTAAGCACCATATATCTATCAAAGGTTAACTATAAACAATAACTTGGTCATCCCTTTCAACTTCAACCCAAATCCTAAATCATTTCTGTAAAGTGAGGTAATGGCCCATTCACATAGCCATCTTAATGGCCATTAGTAACTTAATAAAAGATAGATGGCACAGATCATTATAATGCAAGAATCATAGCCTAAAAGTTCACTTAAATGGAATACACAATACCAAACTCATCATTTGGAGTTTGGTGAATAATAGCCTAAAGGTTCATCATTTGGAATCATAGCTTAAAAGTTCACTTAAATGGAATTCAACTCTATTGACATTTCATAGGGAAACCAAAACACAAACTTGGTCTTATCACACCCAAAATTTAGAACTATCCTCTTAGATAAGGTATTCACCAGTTAATTCTAGCCACTATTGTAATCTTTCTCACCAAGTTTCCCAAAGGACCAATAGGGATAGTAAGGTAGTCTTGGTTCTAGTAGTTGGGTAGTAACTCTCCCAAATGGATCGGTTTTGAATCTCCTCCAAACTCCCAATATTCACCAATCTTCTCCAAAGGATAGGAGGCCTAAATTGATGAACTACAACTGATTTGGAACCTGAATGAAGAATCGGTAATTCAAGATTACTAAGAAGTTGATGATTAGATAATGCAAGATGATTAAATCAGTTTTATGTTGTCATTAATGTCAACTAGCTTGACAGTGCTTATCTTGTAAGTTACTATACCGACACATCTGAAGAAAGGTGGAAAGAAAGGAAGAACAAAGAAATTTACATGAGGAAGATGAACATGTCAGATGAGGATAAAGAATACATTGAGTAACTTGTTGATGAGTCTATGACTTGATGGAATTGACTTCATTATGTTGCATTCATCTATGATGAAGAATAGAACTGAAAGACACAAAGCAGTGTTGTCGGTAAATGAAAGTATTTTAGTATACACCGACGGAGTGTAGTGTATACCGAGCATAGTGTTAACCAAGCTTGTGTTCATCAATGCATTTCTTTGTTAACCAACGAGAACATAATGAATCAAATGATCAGTTTAGCTGATAAGATTGATGAGCTGGCAAGTGTATGATTCTGAGGTAACGGATAAAGTTTGTTATGTTGATCGATGGCTAACATAAATCAAAAGATTCTAATGAAGTAGATTGAAACAATTTATTGACACATCAGCCAAGGAAGCTTGAAGCAGCAAAATCAATGAATGTGATTAAGCGGCAAAATCTGATGGATAGAAAGAAAATGATTTACTCGTCTATATAAGAGACTAGGGTTTCATTATGAAATGCATGCGGGAAGAAGTAGATGCTACAAAAATTTTGCATGAACAAGTTTCATGCATTCTAATCATACTGGTTAGTAGGAACTGAGTTGCAGAACAATTACCGAGCTAAAAAGAGCAATTACCGACGGATAATAAGTTGATACAGTATTGAATCTAAAGTGAAATATTGATTAGGAGGATTTATATGAGCAAAATATTGATCTATAATCTACAGTTGAAGTTGTATTAAGGCAGATCATTTACTGTTACATATTTAACCATTGTACATAGTCAAATCTCTTAACTGAGTGGACTTAGAAAGTCTTATGATGTATCATTCATTAGAGTGAACATTGTTATCCTGTCAACCCCATAGTGAATGCTAGTTGGACGGTAACTTCTAGTCTAAAATCCTCTAACAAGGTCACACCTGATAGTGTGTTTGTAACCTTTAGCAGGGTTGGGTCTTCACTGACCTCACTTCAGAAGAGTGAACATTTTTGGGTTGCCGGTCCTAGGTGGTTTTTCCCTTTATAGGGTTTCCACGTTAAATCTCTTGTGTTATGTGTTGATTACAATATTTGTTTTTGCATATTACATGTTAGATTTGATCAGTAACAGTTATAAGTATTAGTTTGACAATCGGTAAATGCACAGATAGTTAAATTATTTATTGTTTACTGAGCAGCATGAATTGAAGAAATTATTTTGAATTATAGATTTTGATTTGGGACACTGGATAACTGATTCACCCCCCTCTCAGTTATTCTAACATAAATGGTTGGTTTAGTGAAGGAGGTGTAACTTAGACATGGTCTCTAGACAATCTAACTATAGGAACATTTAGAGGAACTTGAAACTATTCCAAACCTCCAATATTAGCCTCTAACTCAAAGCCCATCAAAAGTTATGGGATCTACAACTTCTGGTTATCTCACTCTGCCAGTCACATAGAGATTCCCGGCTAGGGTTTTAGTCCTATCTCCTTGGAATCACCACCATTCGGTCAGAAACTAACTACAAAAGAAAATAGACCCTCATATCTCTCATTTAAACCTAGAATTATAATTTTCCCATGGTTGAATCGAGAGATATGATTCAACAAAGTTGACAACCCTAGTTTATGTGCAAAAATGACCTGTTATTGACTGTCACCCAATTTATCTTCAATTTCTCAACCAAATAACCTCAGATTTGTTGCAACAAGAAGCTAAGACATCTAAAAAACTTCCTATGAAGTTATTTTTTCCATACTAATCCACACGGGTTTAGGAGAAATCAAACACCACTCACAAAACATTAAAAATCAGAATTTTTTCCAAGAGAAATAAACTAAAAGAGCTCAAATTGAATATTTTGAGCACTAATGGTGATGCCCACAAAACTGATAATCTAGACTTCCTCTAAGTCTTCCAATTCCATTATCCACTAAATGTTTAAAGATACAGTCAAACAACTGCACTTACATTAATAAACATTATTTTTCCAATGGTTTTAATAAGCATTTGTAAGGTTAGGGTTAAGAGATGAAACTAGTGAAGAGATGAAATGCATGCTGATGATTGAATTCTGGTGTCAACAAATGCCCTCCTTCTCTCCTTCACCTCTTGTAACCAATCAAATATTTTGGGCACTAATGGAGATGCCCACAAAATTGATAATCTAGACTTCTTCTAAGTCTTCCAATGCCATTATCCACTGAATGTTCAAATATACAGTTAAACAACCGCACTTACATTAATAAACATTATTTTCCCAATGGTTTTAATAAGCATTTGTAAGGTTAGGTTTAAGAGATGAAACTAGTGAAGAGATGAAATGCACACTAATGATTGAATTCTGGTGTTGACAAATGCCCTCCTTCTCTCCTTAACCTCTCCTTTTCAAGCGAAGTAATTACACAATGATTTATAAAATGAAACCGCATGTGTATTTTTTTTAAAGTTATATTCCCATGTTGGTCAGAATTATGACCATCTGTCATGGTCATATTTTCGACCAACACGGGAATAGATTTAAAAAAATCAAAATTTTCCTTCTATAAACCAACCAAGGAAAATCATTTTAATGCTTGGTCAAAAATGTTGGTCTAAAAAGTGGGTCAAATGTACTAGTGAAAGAAGTCGTGAAATTCTTGGAGAAATATCGAATTCAACATAGATTTTTGACTCCTTACTATCCTCAATTTAATGGTCAAGATGAAGCATTGAATAAAATCATTGAACAAATTTTGAGAAAAATGGTTAATAAGCATGTGAAAGATTGACATACCCAAATTATCTATGCTTTATGGGCTTAGAGGACTAGTGTTTGTACTGCCACAGGTACTTCTCCTTACAATCTTGTCTATGGTACTGATGCTATTATGCCTTTGGAATTAAAAATACCTTCTTTACATGTTTCATTTCATGGGATAATCGACAAGGATACATTTCAAGAACAATGATTACAAGAATTGGAAATGTTGGATGAACAATGAATAAATGCTTTGGAACATATAAAACCCTATCATAAATCACTTTAGAAGAAGTATAATCATAAAGTAATTGAATGATCCTTTTCAGTAGGTGATTTAGTATTATATGAGAATCAACAAAATGTGAATGTTTTACCTGGTGAAAAAGGAAAGTTTAGCCCTAATTGGCTTGGACCTTTTATTGTAATTGAGGACTTTGGTTCAGGTACTTACAAAATTTTTGATATGGATGGTGTTTCTTTTAAGGATCCTATCAATATTATGCATCTCAAACGTTATTTTCCCTAATTTATCTTTCTTTCCTTGTGTATTTATGTATTCCTTATAAAATAATTATGTTTATTTTATAGGTTATGTAGTTTTAGAAAATTATATTTGAATGCATTTATAAATGTTCTTTCTTTTTGTTAAGTTTTATGTTATTAATGAACATATAGTAATCAAACACATAAATAAATATTAGAGAAAGGTTTTTATTTATAAAGGCTTTTGAGTTTTGATACATATGTGGCACAAGGCCCTATCTATCACTCTATCTATCTCTATGCTCTGATGGTCGATGGCTCCCAGATCTGTCTTATCTATGATGAGAGGATGTAGATCTGTGTCTAGTAGTCCATGAGTAGCTCCTTGATATACTCATATCACACATGCACTCCTAGGCTCTCCATAAGTCAGCCATCAGTCTCTCTTCTCTCTCTCTACACAACCTCAACTCTCACTGGAAACATGCAAAGATATCGGCATGCCTACCGGGATCTCTGTGACTAATGAAAGAATCTCACTCGCTCACTGGTAGTTGGTAGGATATACATGTATCCTTCAAAACCTCAGATACAAAAATCCTCCACTCTGCCATGCTAGCTGCAAAATAAAAATATATTTATTAATTTAGTGCTCTTTTTCTTCACAAATTAAGTTAAATTTTCAAATCAAACGCATGTGTTTTACCTGGATCTCCCTCCTCGGCATCACTAAAGGATCTAGATGGTGGGGGCATTGAGTGACTACTCTCTCCATGCTCTTTGTGTCTAGGTCTTGGAGGTGGTGTCCTTGTATGGGTGTGTGGAGGTCATTGTGATCTTAATGGTGATGCGTGAAAAATGTGCACATCCGCACTAGTACCACCAGCTAGGGGCATCTACTGTACTCTCTATTCTACTATATCCTCTACTCTATCCTCCTCCATGGGGTCTCCCTCAAATATGGGCTCCCCCTCATCTTTGTGATCCTCATCCTCCTCTACTATGCCACCATCCCGGTGTGTCCTTTCTAAAAATCCTAGACCACCTATGAGATAGTCATCAGGGAAGATGGGGTGGGTTCTCTTCAAACTCCAATATGTGATGTAGCCTTGGTTGATACCTAAATAGGCCACATCTAGTGATACCTCTATATCCTCTATCTCATCTGTATCATTGTCTGCTATGTCTACTACTGATGGTTAGCATATGGTGTTGGGTCTCAGATAATACCTCATCGGATGTGCGTACCAAGGTAATGCTCCAGGGACTCTCTGTATAAGACCAAACTGTCTCATCATTGGATCATAGTAGTATGACATCACTATGTCATTTTGATGACCCTCTAGAAGCTTGAGCTATTGTAAGTGCATCATCTGGTGTCGTGTATCTAGCTACTATGTCATGCAGTAGTAGGGTCTCCATATCATATATGTGCCTAGAATATGGTCTAGACATACCCTCTAATAAAGGATATCTCTATGCTACTAGACATCTCTCCATGGATAAGTAAAGACTCTTAGTGTGCTAGCATCTTCCATCATCAGAACACCCTATGGTCATGTACATGTGAAATTCTCAAACAACCAAATCTATAAAAGTGTGCATACCATGAGACTCTCTCTCTGATATCTCACCAACTAACATAGGTCATGGTATAAGTGGGATATCATGATGTGGTCCCACGTGAAGATAATCCTATCACTCTCTATCCTACGTACAATATGGGTGAAAGGTGTTGATAAGACTGTACCCTTTGTATAGGGTAATACAGCCAAGGATAGTATACATAGCATCACTCTCCATACCAAGGGTTTAGGGCCTACTAGTATGGCTGATAGAGTGATATGATCTGCCTGGGTTTGCGTATGTTGAACCCATCCCAAGTAATACTTTACATCTACATGGATCTCCGCAGGACCTCATTGTGCTCTCGGTCTGACAAGCTCTCCTTGAACCGGAAGCCACAAGATTCTATAGACATCCTCCAATGTCATAGTGATCTCACCTGAGGGAATATGAAAGGAGCATGTATCCTCATCCCACCTATCTATGAGAGCTGATAACATGGCTCGATGAAGTCTAATCTATGGTAGGACTATTATCCAATACAATCCTACATCTCTCAATAACTGTATCTCATCCTTACTCAGCTCAGACAACCTCTCTCTAATAACCAGTAGTAACCCTCCAAAGGGATGCTCTCAAAGATGAACCAAGTCTTGTAAGTGCAAAAAAACATCATATCAATATTCTAGAACAACAAATCTATAAATCAAACTTAACTAGGTCAAGGTCAACCTAAGTTAGGTCAAGGTCGACCTTCTTGGGTGAAGGTTGATCTTCCTAGCTTAGGGTCGACCTTTTTGGGTCAAGGTCGACCTCATTCCAGAAAAGGTGAAGACCTTTCAATTCATGTTGACCTTTAAGGGTCAAGGTTGACATAACTGGGTTAAGGTTGACCTTTAAGGGTCAGGGTCAACCTTTCCTACAATAACAAGAATTTGAGAAGTACAAAAATCAATAATAGCAAACTCACCTCGAGAAGCGGTCTTACGGAGGCTAGGCACTGTCTCAAGAGCTCCATGTGTGTCACTTGAATTTCTTCTCTTCTTGTCATTGTTCTTTCTCTCTTAGAATCTAAAAATGCTAATAATGAGTAAGTATGAGTTCTCTTTTTCTTAGTTATAGTCAAAATTAGGGGTTTTCTTAGGGTTTACTTGTGTTAAATTTGAATTTCCCTTCATATGCATTTAGATAGACATTCACTCTTTTCATCATAACTTGAGTCTGGTATCTCTATTTTCAATGTCATGAGTGGCATTGGAATCATGATTCAGATACCTAAACCCTTGAATCAATTTAGGAAGGATATGAATCCTTCTAATTGGTTTCATAAAAGACTTTCTCAACAAACTACATATCCAGAGTATAAGGTTATCCTTATCACCCTGTTTCACCCTTCAGAAGTAGAAAGCCAAAACATGGGGGGGCATAAGGGGCTCTTTGCACTTCTCAATTTCATTTAGTAATTCTTAGGTGATTTATGGATTTTCAGTAACCTTATGTGTTGTAGGTACTAATGATTTTTTGCAGGATCTCTACATTGAGGACATTGCTATGTCCTTTTTATTTACTATGATGTTTTCTTACTTTAGCTTGCATATTCACGTAGTGTCGTATCTAAGCTAAAGTGGGGGATAAATGTATCATCTTAAAATGGAATCACTTCCATCTTGATAGGTTTAGCACCCTCATTTAGTGCATTTTTCATGACAAATTTGTATTTAGGATGCATTTTCAATTGATTCTTCATTTCTAGGTAAAATTTGGGTTAGGATCCCAAGGATTCTCCTTGATTTCCCTTCTCTATGGCTCTATTTTCTAGGTAGGATCTAGGTATTGGTCCTCCTATTCCTCATCACTTTCATTCTAGGTCTATGTGCCCTTTTTTGGCACTCTACCCTATTTTCTCACCATTCCAAATCTTTGGCTGACCTTGGGACTACCTGTTTTCAAAGTTCACTAGACCTGAACCTTTGGGTCAAGGTTGAGGTCAACCTTGACCTAGGTCAAGATCGAGGTCAACCTTGAACCCTATCGAGTTTTGGTCCCCCTTTTCAAATTAGGGTCACAGTGGGCCCAAAAATTAATGTTGGGCCTCTGGATCCGAATGCGGAAGGGTTTTAATTTAAATATCATTTAATTATTTTCCCTCCTTAGTTGGTTATTGTGATTGGACCATAATTCAAGGTGGATTTTGAATTATGGGCCCTTACATTTCTCGAGGAGCCTTTCCTTGAAACCTTTATATAAGGAATCTCTTTTGCCTTAATTTTAAAGACAACACATAATCGATTGAAGCAAGCAAGTGATGGTGAAGTGATGATGCAAGATGGAAAGAGGATGATATAGAAGATCAAGACATTGTTGATATCAAGCATTTTTTGTGTACAAGCTATTGTGGCCATTCATTTGGAGCAAGAAAAATCCCTTCTTCCTTCATCCACCATTTTCAACATTCAAGCATTCAAAGATATAATCATGGGGTAGCAGTTACAGATTGTGAGTTTGGTAGGAGTACATTAGCCTTGGGGGCATGGTATGCTTTCTTTATCATATTCAAATCTATGCATTTCTCTCTCATTTCAATTCATGCTAGGGTTTCAATCTATAGGATTAGATCTTGGCATTATACATTCAATACACACACATATTCTATTACATTCAGCTATTCATGGAGGTGGAGATCACCAAAATGGGGATCTGACTAAGGAAAAACCTTATATATCCAACCCAAAACACCATTTTTAGATATCTACAGTCGTTGTTTCAAGAGTTTCAGAGCAGATCTGAGTACCCTTTTCGGCAAACTTCTAGGATCTGTGGACAAATTTTCTGTTGGAAAAGTGTAGGTCAAGGTCGACTTTAAGGGGCAAGATTGTGCCCCTGTATTTAGGTCAAGGTCGACTTGTCTCAGAAAAGTAGAAAGTTTCTAGTTTTTCTTTGTCTTTGTATGTCCAGTTCAGATCCGGTTGTAGAATTTCCTGAAATTGAGTACAAACACCAGAAAATAGGTATTGCACAATCAACTTTATTATGAGGTATGTATTTCATCTTATCTAATTTCAATATACTTTACAAGCATTTCTAGATTTACATTACTTATCATTTCAATTTATATGTTTTGTGGTAAATATTGTTTAGGGTCTTTATTAGGTGCATTGTTCCAAACCCTATCTAACACATTTTTCCACACCATAAACATGTATCTCTTCATTCAAATCCCCATTTAGAAAGGCAAATTTGACATCCATTTGAAAAATTTTAAAACCTTTGAAAGAAGAAAAAGTAAGAAATATTCCAATTACTTCTAATCTAGCAATGGGTACAAAGGTCTCACCAAACTCAACACCCTCAATTTGAGAATACCCTTTTCAAACTAGACTGGCCTTATTTCTAATAATCTTTCCTTCTTCATTTACCTTATTGTGAAACACCCATTTAGTACCAATTACATTCTTATCAATAGGTCTAGGCACAAGCTCCCAAGTGTTGCTTTTCTTAATTTTATCTAACCCTTCTTTCATAGAAGCAACCCAATGCTCATCTACTACTGCCTCTTCAAAACATTTAGGCTCAATCATAGAAATAAGGAAAAAATCATCATCCTCAATATAATTAATATCTCTCTTAGCATGCCTAGTTCTCCTTTCAGCTATAACTTTATCAATGGGATGATTCTTTTAGAAATTTTTTTAAGGAGTTTTGAAAGTAGAAACATCATGTTCACCTTGTGAACTATGCCCATAATGTGTATGTGACATTTCAGCTTCATTTGAGGAAGATGTTTTACTTCCATAAGCATATTGAGTTTTCTCTTTATCATTTTTACCATCTTTGCTAGCTATATTACAACTTCTGTGTGAGGAGGAGAAGAAGGTACAATAGTGATGGTTTGATTTTTTCCTTCTTCAATGTTCTCCACATGCTCACTAAACTCATTAATAATCTCATGTATTTTTACATTAGCACTTTCTACCAATTTATGTAACCTCTTATTATAGAACTTGAACACTTTACTCTTGGAGGAAGAGCCAAGAAAATTCCCTCGTCAGCTCTAGAATCAAATTTTCCCAAATTATCTTCATCCCTTCTAATGTAACATAGACTTTCAAAATTTTTGAAGTACTTAACAATAGCCAATTTACCTTTCCAAAGTTCGTAAGGAGTCTTGTTGAACTTGGGCCTCAATAAATTTCTATTATGAATGTAGACTACAGTGTGGATAGCTTCTCTCCAAAAAAAAATTTTTGACTTTTCTTTCATTCATCATACAATGAGCCATTTCTTGAACTGTTATGTTCTTCCTTTCCACAACACCATTTTGTTGTGGTGTTCTAGGGGCTGAAACTTGTCTTTTAGTTCCATGTTGCTCATAAAACTTCACAAAATCATTTGAGGTGAATTCTCCTCCATTATCAGAATGCGAGAATTTAATTTTTAGATCCATTTCATTTTCAACCAAGATCTTAAAAATCTTAAATTTATCCAAGGTTTCTTATTTTTATTTTAGAAAAGTAACCCAAGTCATGCGAGAAAACTCATCAATAAGAGGCATAAAATATTTTTCACCTTGAAGATTTGTTGTCCTACCTGGTCCAAAAAGATCTATGTGAACTAACTCAAGTGGCCTACTATTGAAATAATCTTTTGGTTTGAAGAAAGCTCTTGTTTGTTTTCCTTCTTGGAAATTCTTACAAATAGCATCAGTTGGTTTCTCTATCTTTGGCATGTCTCTAATTGCTTCCTTTTTACTGATCTTGATAAGATTATCAAAATTTATATGCCCAAAATGCTTGTGCCTAATCCAAGCATCATCCACCTTTCTCAAACAACAAGTTTCATCATTAGAGTCATCAAGAATATAAAGATTTTTTTCTTCTCTAGTTGCCTCAGCTATGACATCATTTCTCTTTTTGATGATACAAGAATTTTAGCTGAAGCTAAGATCATATCCTTGATCACATAGTTGGCCCACACTTAAGAGAATGTGTTTCAAAACTTTAACATAAAGTGCATTCTCAATAATGGATTCACCATTATTTAGCAAGAGATTACCTATGCTAGTAACCTTGGCAGAAGAACTACCACCAAATATGACTTGTCCACCTTTCATTTTCTTGAGAGTTTGAAATTCACTTAAGTCACTTGTCATGTGCCTTGAGAAAACTCTATCAACATACCATATGTCCTTCTCATTATTGGCTAGAAGAGATATTTGATCAATGAGAGCTTTGAGAGGTATATCTTGAACCTTTATTATCCAAACTTTAGTAACCTATGTCTTTCTTTTTGGTTTAGCATTGTAAGACAAATTTTCACTATAGCTATTACAAAACCTTGAAGTATGGCCAAACTTGTTACAACTGTAACAAATTAAATTGTACTTCCTAAATAAATTTCTTTCAAACTGAAAATAATTATTTATGGGAGCAGCTCTACAATCCATAGCTTTATGTCCAAAGTAATTGCATGAAAAACAATAACCATAGAAGAAGGGTTTGTTCACCTTGTTTAACATAGACTGACCACTTCCTTGTGATGAAGAGTTTTATTTAGATTGCATGCCAAATCCTCTCTTGTCTATGGTAGGTCTTTGAGAGCTAAGAACATCATCCAAGGATACGTTGCCATTTTTATTAGACACTTGTTCACTTGATAGCATGGAGGATATAACAATGTTTCTGAGAGTAACAATTTCAGCTTCTAGCTTGGTAATATTTTCCTCTTTTAGTTGAATCTGATTTTCAAGATTCTAATGTATTTTGTTTGCCTCCCCATTCAAGATTTTAAAATCAACTAGTTGTATTTCAGCCTCTTTAAGAGCCATTTCAATTTTTATTTTTTCCTCGCTTTCAACTTGTAGAAGATCAACAAAATTTTGATTCTTCTTTTTCAACTTCTTAATCTCAGCTAATGTTGCAATTAATTCAAGTTCTAGGTCCACTTCATCATCTTCCACATCATCATTTTCCTCTAAGAGAAAATCATATACAACCATAAACATACTTTAATTTATTTGAGTATCACCTTCACTTCTGGAGGTATCATCACTGCCATCCTTTGAAAACAACACCTTTTTGCGCTTCTCAAATTTCCAATTTCTCTTCGCAAATCTCCTAGTCTTCCTTGATTTTGAGTCTTTTTCATCTTGGTTGTCATAATCTTTATCAAAGGGGCACTTTGATGCAAGTGACCAAGTTTTCCACAATTGAAACACTTCAAACCAAGTTTGCCTTTTCTTTTGTTAAGACCCTTTTTCAGTTTTCTAACAAGGTATGCAATTTCCTCATTAGAATCTTCATCTAATCTTTCACTGTGTCTTTTCTCCTTATATTTATTTATTTTAGAAGCCTTGAAATCTGATTCATTTTTGGAAGTCCCTTCAACTATGGTCCTTATCTCATAGGAAGTTAGAATACCATGAAATTTAACTACTGTAAGAGTGTCCAAATCAGACATTTCTTCAACAGCTGAAATCTTAGCGTCAATCCTCATGGGAAGAGAATGAAGAATTTTATGAACTATGGTTTTCTCTTTTATGATCTCTCCCAGACCTTTTAGAGCATTGACAACCTCATCAACATGAAGAAAATAAGTAGCAATGATCTCATCTTCCTTCATACAAAGACTTTCAAAACTAGCCCGGTGAGTTTGAACTTTTTCCTTCCTTACTTTGTCATCACCATGATAGGCATTATATAGTTTGTTCCCAAAATTCCTTTGTTTTAGTACAGTCCATAACTTTTACAAATTTTGACTCATTTAGGCCACATAGAATAGCATTCATAGCTTTGGCATTTTTCTCAAATTCCTTTTTACCGTCAGCATTCATAGGAGGTTGAGCTGGAATAGTGTAGCCATTGTAAAGAGTGAGATAAACATCATAGTCTAAAGACATGATATAAGTCTTCATGTGAACACTCCAAAAGGCGTAGTTGTTCCCGTCAAATAAAAGTGCACAGTTCGTAGCAAGACCTTTTAAGGCACTCATGGTAGGCACAAAGATCAAACTCTCAAGATTTTAAGTAGGCAATGAGAGTGACCCACTCTGATACCAATGGAAAAACTAAAAAATATTGTGAGGGGGAGGGGGTGAATCTGTATTTTAAACACCCCAAAAAATAATCAACATCAGAGAATGCAATCACATAAAGAAGAGGCAAGACATAGATCTTTCTCTCATGGAAATCCCAAGATGGATAAAAAACCACAGCACCACTTATCTCAAATGGAAAACAACCCTTTACATCCAAGAGCTACAACTCTTCACACTCTTTCTACAGAATAGGCTCCAACCTGTCCTAAAAGGCAACAAACTTTTGTTATAGGAGATTTGTGAAATACAAAAAAAAACAAGCCCGAATAAGCTCTGAGTCTTTACAGAAAAAGAAAAGACGTTCTAACCAAGTAGAATATTTTTCAACAAGAAGAAGAATTTAGAGATCACTTTTCATGAAGGTAAAATTTGTTTTCAGTCTAGTCTCTTCCCTGATACCTAATACATTTCTAACAAGTCTTCACAAAATGACATGCATCCTTCTCCAGAGAAGGCCAATAATATCCTATCCTAAGTGTATGCACCCAAAAATGGTCGCCTAGACTTTGGGCCCCATTTATTCAATTTATCAATCCTGAATCAATTTTATCAATAATCAATATTTTCAACAATATCAATCTCTTGATCAAATCTTAAATTCGATCATATATTGGATTTTTATCCTATGGGCTAACAATTTTATCCTAAAGTCTTTATTTATTCAAAAGGAATATTTCCTCCCCTTTTGATTAAATAAAAATCCCACCTTTCCCTCTTATCCTAAGTTGCACAAATAAAGCATTATTCTTATTTTACAAAAAGGAAAAAAGCACTTTTTGTCTCACATGAGGCTCAAAAGTCAACACTTCACTCTCATTGGAGGATACTTGTGCACATGGATTGCTCCTCTTTCAAGCTCCACCGCTGATTAAGACTTTTTGCCTCTTAATCTCCATGGTCCATTTCACCTCATTTCTTATAAAAGGAGAGCTCTCTCCTTCATTTGCATACCATGTTTTTATGCTAATGTTATGCTGCAGGTTTTAGGTGCATTTGGAGCTTTTGAAGACATTGAAGACTTGTTGCTTTCATCATTTAGTTGCATATTTTCTTTCTTAGTTGCATGATAATGGCATTCTTAGTATAGATTTTCTTTTATGCAATAGAATAAGCTCACATAGTCTAAATAGGAGGAATTGTAATCCATTGTTATTTCCTTTCATAGATTAGTTGCATTGTACTTTCCTTTCATAGCTTAGATTGCATTCTCATTTAGATTTGCATTGCATTGCATATTTGATTCTTCGAGATATTGGCATTGTTGCCCTTGTCTTCATTGTGAATCTCTCATTGTGTGGTTGACTAGCAAGGTCACAAGTTTGTAGCTCTAGCTGAGAGCAATTTTCAATCTTGCAACTCCATGCATAGAGAGCTATGAGCCACTTTGTGAGGCCTCATTCTTGAAAAACCTTGCATGTAATGGTTCATAGAAGTACACCATTTTAGTGTGTACATTTTTGGCACCCACCATGGGGTAGAGTAGATAGGCTTTGTCCTTTGTTTCTTTGCATTTTCATCATTTTTCAGATTATTTTTCAGAAATTTTGCAGTTTTAGTTTTCTGTCTCAGAGTATCGCGTGATACTTCTCAGAAATATCACGCGATATACCTTTGTATAGTGGTGCGACACTTCGCGTGAGAGAAGAATCACCCGCCAGTACTGAGGTATATCATCTGGCATCGTACGAAGTATCACCCACCCATAGTGTGAAGTATCACCCAGACTGAGGTATATCACATGACTATAGGAAACTATGTCGCGCGATACTGGTGAAGTCTGAGGTATATCGCCTGATTTGACAGAGACTTTCATTTCCAATTTTATCATCCGAATTTGATCATTTTAGCTTACTATTTTATTTTACTGTATTTAGATAGGTCTAACCTACATCTTTTAGCTTGAATCTATCAGTTTATTGTATATTTACATTTGGATTTGGATTTTGCTAACCTTGTTGGTCTAACAAGTTGTGTTTGTAGGTGCTCTCATTGCTTGAAATTTGCTAAAAATGCATGTCAAAGAGGGCTACTAACAATTTTTGCAGGGCTGCCCAAGCATAAAAACAAAAAAAAAAGTTTCTTGCTTGTTTATTTGCTTTCCTTTCAAGTGTGGCATTCACTAATTGTATTAGGAATCTTTAAAACCTTGTGAAAGAGATTTTGAGGTGGTAGGAGAAGTATGCTCTTCACCTTTAGGTGAACCAGAAAATCTTGACCCATCTTAAGGTTTTGAAGCAAGGGAGTAATTGAACCTCTTTGCTTGGTGTGTTTGGGAGAGATTCTTGAGATAAGAGAGTATGCTCTTCACCCTTGTGGTGAACCAAAAACTTTGAACCTCAAGAGTTGATCTATTTCTTTGTTTAGTTTAGGATCCTTTAGCGGGCCTGCTCTTGAGCAATCAAGAGGAACGACTCAAGTGGAGACAACCTTGTCATCATTTTCCTTGGTGGCAAGTGATTCCAACTCACTATAATCTCAAGGCTATCAAGGACACCAAAAACCTTGGTAGACATAACACTTATCTTCCTTTGATGTGAGTAGCTCATGGGATTGCGACCATGGGGAAAACATTGAACAAGAATGCTTAAGGTACTCTTGAGGCCGCAAGGTCCTAGTCCTTTATGAGGAGCAAGAGGGGTGTTGTGAACGAAAATCCTTATTAAGAACCATTAGATAGAAGCCACCTTGTTTAGTCGCTTATCTTCTTAGTGCAAGGATTGATCCAAGTGGTTTACCCGGATCACCTTAAGATACTCACCATATGTGTCCCTTTGGTTGTGTCATTTGATATTTCCATGACAAAGCCAACATCTCTTGTGGGTAACCACTTGGTGTGAGGTGAGGGGGCATCAAGTTGTGGGCTAAGTTGGTAAGTATTGAGCCTTCACTTTTTAGGATAGATTTTCTTGAATTGTCTTCGGTTGTGTGATACCAGTGCAAATGTTCTTACATACAAACAATCGGTAGCATTCATAGGGTGCTTTTTCAATTCTGATATCACAAGTGTTTGTCTTGTCAAGGTTGCTTTTGCCCTTGTTTCAAGTGTTTGAGACATGTTTGATCCCTCACTGTTTGCAAACCTGCCAAAATTCTGCTAATATTGTGACTGAAATCGAAAACATCAATCTTCAGACTGAAAATTTTGACCAAGCAGACCCAAAAATGCAAATTTTACACAATTCTAGTCAAGAGTTGAACAATTCTGCAATAGTATCGCACACTGTAAAGTGAAATATCGTGCGATACTTCGCGCCTGCTAAAAATATCGCCTGCTTTGAAGAGAAATATCATGCGATAGTTCACCCTTGACGGACTATCGCCTGACCTGCCTAGAGTATATCGCCCGCCAGTGCTGAGGTATATCACCTGGCATTGTGCGAAGTATCGCACGGTTATAGGTATATTGCCCCAATAGCCTGGAGTATATCACCTAGTTAATTTCTGTCGTGCTTACAATTTGGTCAGTTTTAGTTGCTGTTAATCAGGCTAGGTCTTAGAGTAGGCTTCTTGCCTTGACGTTTGAAGCCCGTCTTGACTCTAAATTTTTGGTTTTAGTCCTCTGGGATAGCATTATTTGATTTACAAAATCACTTTGAAACAATTGTCAAGTTAGAAGGTCATTCTTGGTGCCAAGGTTCATCTCTAAGATTGTTAGCTACATTCTTGGAAAATTTTATTACTCTTATTGTCCAAATTGCTTTCATTTAAATCTCAATTCCAATTATCTTTTGGCCTAGTCCAACCTCCTGATTCAAAAGTGCAAGGGTAGTCACCCTTTGATTTGAAGCACCTCTTTGACAGTGTTGGTAAAGCCCTTTTTTTTTCTCATTTCTCTTTGGACAATAGAGGACTTTGATTATCCTAGTTTGGCGTTGACACTTTGAGAGGTCACCTTATCATTGAGAGTATCTTTCTTTCATGTCAGTTACGACAAGGTACCAAGTTAATCAAGGGAAGTGACCCCTTGTTGCCTTTAGCTAGTTACCACCCGTCAAGACTCGTCGACAACATAAGGGAAAAGGACCCCTTTTTGACCAATCTCCTAAGAGTGAATCTGAGGTTTGTTTTAATCCAGGAGCTAATCCTAGTGAAGTGAGCACCTCTTTCATACCACTTTCATCAAGCATGGACATGAGTTACACTTTTACCCAACAACAAAGAGAAGCCATGAATCAAACTCTTGAGGATATCTTCCAACGACATAGAAGAGAGTATGGTGCTTCTTCTCATGCTAGTCCACCCGGGTCACCTCCCAACAATGCGAGGTATTTTGATGCTCACCAACGAGCTGAGAGACATCATAAGCAAGCTCACTCAGATTCAGGGTCACAACATGAAGACCAAAACAATGAATCTAGTGATCACCACATAAACGCAGCCAATGCAATAAGGCATTCGAGACAATCCTCCCCACTTAAAGACACCTCTCGATATGCAAATACAAGATTGAGAAGCATTGAGAGAGAGAAGCAAGCCTATTTGGATGAACAGGCTACTAAAAAGGAAAAATTCAGACAACTAGAGGAAGAGGAACATGCGTTGTTGGATATCCAGAAAAGAGTCACCCAAGAAGAAGATAGACTCTACGCACAACAACTCCAAATCTGATTTAATGAGAGGGGAACCAATAGTGGGACCAACTCACCCCCATCTACCCCTTCCCCAAGTCCTAGAAGAAGATCAAGGACACCCTCACAATCCCCAAGCCCTAGAGGAAGAAGGGTTTCAAGATATGACCATCATAGGAGACAGTCATCTCATAGACATTCAAAGAAACCCTCCCAATGAGCACATCATGGCTCACAACATGGAGGAAGTTATGCTAAATTTGATCATATGGATTTCATGACTATGCAACAAGAACCATCCTTTCAAGCATATGTGGAGCAATATGTGGAACAAAACAAAGACCAATTCTTGGAAAGTCTTATTAACAAAGGCGCTAAAGTTCCATATAATTTTGATGTTCACCAAAAGATCAAGAAACAGAGCCCTTCGACTGATGAGGTGATCTTACAAATGCAAAAGGATATAGACAGGATGAAGGCTCCCAAGAGCACATTTCATTTGGACTCCATATGTCCTAACCCCATTGACAAAAGTGTGGTGATGGTAGAATTCCCTAAGAAAGTTGAGTTCCCAACATATGACAAATATGATGGCACTGGTGACCCTCACGACCATGTTCGACAGTTCTACATAATGAGCTTTTCCTTCCACCATGAAGACTCCTACTTGATGAGATTATTCCCAAGGAGTTTAAAAGGACAAGCCATGGAGTGGTTCACCAACCTTTCCCCTCCAGTAAAGACATTTAAAGAACTTGTCCAAAGGTTTGTTCAGCATTTTGCTTACAACTTATCGAGGTCGGTCACAATGCTTGATTTGTGCAAACTCAAGCAAAATCAAGGGGAATCTTTTGTCACATTTTTACAACGATGAAGGTGATTGTGTTCAAAATACCCAAGGACAATTCTTGAGGAGGAGAGAATTGATATCATTGTGAGCAATCTAATACCAGAACTAAGATATGAAGTCAAGAAAATCCCATTTAATTCCTTTGATACTATGGTAGAGGTGGCATGTCGCATTGAGGATGTCCTAAAAGAACAAGGAATTTTGGCTAAACCAACAAATAACAACAATAGCCAAAATAACAATGCTAATAGTAGCAAGGACAAAAAGAACTCCTATTGGAACAAAAACAAGCAAGTGGTCAACGATGGAGTTGTTGACTCATCTCAACCCAAGAATGAAGGAGTTCTTAACCTCTCTCATGCAGTTCAAGCTATGAAGCTGCAAACGTCTTCAACACAACAAGACAAACCTAAGTATCAAAGGAGATCTAAAATGAAGAAGAGACAATTTACTAAATTGGGAGAATCTTATGCAAATGTTTTTAGGACATTAGTTGCTCATAATTTGGCACATCCACAGGATCCTACAAAACATCGTATATCAGATCCTTTACCTCATTGGTGGGATGCGAAGGCTTTTTGCATTTTCCATAATGGGATTGGACATGACATAGAAAATTGTTTTAAACTCAAGCATCTTGTCCAAGACCTTATTGAAAAGGGACAATTACAAGTTGATGGGTTAACCACTAATGCAGATCATAAAGCCTTTAAAGAGCCCTTGCCTAAATATGAGAAAGGAGAGAATTCTAAGAATGGCAAGGCGGCTATCAACTACACCTACACAAATGCGGAGAACGTTATTAACATGCTTGAAGTTGTGGATGATAGTGTCAACATGGTGAGAGGGAAAGATCCTTATGGACATAAAGTGGACTCAACTCCTATGACTGATGAAAGACCCGCTGTGGTGATAAGAGGTCCTCACTCACAAAGAATGCCTCAGTCTCTCAATGCTATCACTAGGGGCCAAGCCCAAGCACCCATTATCATCAAAGGTCCTAGCACTAGCAAGTCTAAGCAGCCCATGTCCAAAGGTGTTCCTCCTAAATTTGATGTTGGTCCTGATTCCAATTATAATCTTATTGACCAATTACAACGTACACCCATGCAGATATCCATTTTTGAGCTTTCAGAATTATCCCCTAAACATAAGCGTGTCCTTGAAGATGCTTTGCGAGCAGCCAGTGTCCCCAACAACTTAGATATTGATCAATTCCAGAATATGGTCAACCATTTGGCTAGCCCTCATTACCTCACCTTCTCAGAAGAAGATGATAAATCCATCAGTCACCCACATAACTTGGCCTTACACATCGAAGTCATGATTTATAAAACCCGTGTCAGGCATGTACTGATAGATGGGGGTGCGGGGCTCAATATTTGTACCATGAGTTTGTTGCTAGCTCTAGGATATTCTGAGAACGTCATTGACACAAGGAAAAAGATCACGATCAAAGCATATGATGAAGCAGAAAGAAGTTCTAAGGGATTGGCCATTTTGCCTATTCGCATTGGTCCAGTAGAAAAGGATATCTTATTTCAAATTGTTGATGTTGGACCTTTAGCCTACAACATTTTTCTAGGTAGGCCATGGATTCACGAAATGCAAGCAGTCCCATCAACATATCACCAGTGTGTTAAGTTTCCCCATAACGGTGTAGAAATTTGCATCCCTGGAGATAGTGCTTTGTCAGTTAATAACATTTCCGCTGGATCACATGTACCTTTGAATAGGGAAGCTGACAGTCCTAGTAGTTCACTTGAACAGTGCAAGCAGAGGTTTAAGACCATAGATCTTGGGATGGGAGATTATAAAATTGATTCTTTTACAAACATGCCAATCTCTCCTAGGTCTTATGGGAGACCATCACCAAATGTGAAGCCTTCATCATCAGCAATGACATTATTTGGAAAATTTGTTGAGTCTTTGGTTCCCATTCAAGAAGAGAAAGAAGAAGTTGCCGTAAGGGACTAGATCTATCACAAGGGAAAATACAAACACAATGAGAATTTTGCTCCTTCACCTAAAGCTTATGGGAGAGGGTATACACTGGTTAAAAATATGGGATATCTAGGATATGGTCCCCTTAGTCATAGGCTAGATGCTAAAGCTAAGCCTCTTGATCATGCTCTTTTTGGATGAAAGAATAAGTCCACGGTTGGCTTAGGTTTTGAGAATAAGAAGAAAGGTGTCCCTGTCCCAGCTGCGACGGACAGTGACAGTGATTCAGATTATACACTTGATCTTTCTAATCAACAAGATGTGTCTGATGATTGGGTGCCCTCAACAAATCTCCTTTGGGGAGATTCCACAGATTTGATACCTAACAGTCCTACTATCCCAGCTGCGACGGATAGTGACTATATGACTACTAGATTGATAAAGGAAAGTGTTATTGTCCTAGCTGCGACGGATAGTACCAATGCTAGCACTAGAGAGGGGGAAACCCTTCCTAACCTTGAGGCTTCTACATCACAAGGCCCAAATGATGACTCAGACATAGACTCCCATGAATATGAATGGGACTCACTTTCAGATGCAATAGTTGATTTGGACATAGATATTATCCATGCCTCTAGCGCCCAACCTGATGTGGCCAACGATCCTAGTGTAGGACTAGAGGATTGCACTCCTCAAATTGCCTTAGTGGATGACACTTCATTTGGTAGGATGAGTTCTAATTCAGGTATCTTAGGAGAAGACTTGATGAACCCTGATTATATGGTCACCAGAGATGACACTTTTCGCATAAACAACATTGAACCAGTCATTGACCTACCCCTTGTTCACTTTGACCTAATTGACTGGTCTCAGCGCCATCAAGAGCCTATCTTACTCACTTTTCAGAATGATTACAAAATTGCCTGCTATCTGAATGCTCTTGAACCCGTGGCTTCTTCCACCAGTGAACCAACAACCAGCATGACAGAGCCTAATATTAAGTACCTCAGTCTAAAAATAAAAGAGAGAAAAAAAAAAATATGTTTGATGGCGAAAACCACTTTGTGGCGGTATCAGAACCAAAAATAGTAAAAAGAAATGACGCATCCAAGGGTGAAAACCTCTTTGAGGCACCTAAGGATGGGGTACTTAATAACTTGCCGAGTTATTTCCAGGATAGATCATCAGTATTGATTGAGCCAACAAAGCCAGTCAATTTGAACACAGAAGAAAATCCTCAAATAGTCCATCTTGCTCAGTCTTTATCAGAGGGAGAGACCAAGGCATATGTACAGTTCTTACAAAGAAAGAAAATTAATTTTGCATGGACCTATTCAGACATGCTAGGGCTTGACACAAATCTTATAATGCATCACTTATCCATAGCTCCAAGCGTCAAACCAGTGAAACAGAGACTCAAAAAAATGCATCCCCATGTAGCTCTCCTTGTCAAAGGGGAATTAGAAAAACTTTTGAGAGCTAGATTCATTAGAGCCATCGATTATGCAGAATGGATCTCAAACATAGTACCAGTTTCCAAACATGATGGGTCCATTCGTGTATATACAAATTTTAGAGATTTAAACAAAGCATGCCCAAAGGATGATTTTCCACTTCCAAACATTGACATGATAGTGGACATGACAGCGGGCTATGACATATACTCTCTAATGGATGGTTTCTCAGGGTATAATCAAATCAAAATAGCTCCTGAAGACCAAGAGAAAATAGCATTCACATGTGCATGGGGAACCTATTACTGGAATGTCATGCCATTTGGATTAAAGAATGCAGGAGCAACCTACCAAAGAGCTATGACCACTATCTTTCATGATATGATGCAAAAAAACATGGAAGATTGTGTGGATGATACCCTGGCAAAATCAAGAAAATGGGACACACACCTCGATGATCTGGAAGTAATTCTAGATCGCATGGAACAGTTTCAACTCAAATTGAATCCAAAGAAGTGCACATTTGGTGTCACCTCAGGAAAACTTTTAGGATTCATAATATCAGCAAAAGGTATCGATGTTGATCCCGAAAAGGTCCAAGCAATTCTAGATATGCCACCTCCTCAAAATATCAGCCAAATGAGAAGTCTTCAGGGATGTCTTCAATCAATTAGGAGGTTTATTTCTTAGCTTGCAGATAGAGCGCAACCCTTTAATAAGACATTCCATAAGGGTGCTTCTTGTGTTTGGAACGAGGATTGTCAAAAGAGCCTAGATCAGATCAAACAATACTTGGCTAATCCTCCGATTCTAATGCCTCCTATTCTAGGGAAACCATTGATCCTATATATTTCAGCTACAGACACTTCCCTGGGGGCATTGTTGGCTCAATCAGATGATACTAGGAAAGAACGGGCCATATACTATATCAGTCGTACTCTAGTCTCTTATGAGATCAATTACAATAATATTGAGAAGTCTTGTCTTGCAGTGGTGTTCGCTTCTCAAAAGTTGCGCCACTACATGCTTGCTCATACCATACATTTGGTGGAAAAAATTGATCCTCTTAAGTACTTGCTTAGTAAGGCTGCCCTCATGGGTAGACTTGCTAAATGGATGATGGTCCTAACTGAATTTGACATAGAGTACGTTGAAAGGAAGGCCATAAAAGGGCAAGCTATTGCTAACCAATTAGCTGATTTCCCAATTCAGGATAGTATGCCAGTCCAAGTGGAATTCCCAGATGAACACATCTTGTATACAACTACTCACACTTGGACAATGTTCTTTGATGGTTCCCGCATGCAAAATGGATCAGGTGCTGGAGTATTATTTGTTTCTCCACATGGGTACAATATTCCAAAGTCTTACAAACTTTTATTCCCATGTACGAATAATATTGCAGAATATGAAGCTTTAACCAATGGCTTGAGAATGGCTATAGAATGGATCACAGAGTTCATGTCTTTGGGGATTCCCAGTTAATCATCAACCAAGTCAATGAGGAGTATCAAACCAAGGATGATAAATTGATACCCTACAAAAAGATGGTTGATTCTTTGAGACGCTATTTCACCTTTGTTACGTTTCAACAGATCCCTAGGACAGAGAACAAAGCTGCAGATGCCATGGCCACATTAGCTTCCCTTCTTTAGTTGGAGACACATGAATCCAGATTTGAATTCCTAGTGGAAGAGCTACACCATCCCATCTTTGACTTGTCTGAAAGCCATGTCATTTGTACCATTATCACACACGAGTCTTCCTGATATGGTGCTATCTATTCATATCTTCATGATGGCATCATCCCCAACACATTCAATCACTCTGAACGCCGAAACCTCATCCATAACACCTCTCGCCACACCCTCATCTCTGGTGATTTATATAGGAGGGGTTTAGATGGGACGCTCCTTAGGTGCTTGGAAAAGGAGGAATCTAACAAAGCATTAGTTGACATCCACGAGGGCATTTGTGGTGGACATTCTAATGGTCTTTCCATGGCCCGAAGGTTGCTTAGGGTGGGATATTATTGGCCCACAATGTAGATAGACACAGTCACCTTTGCTAAGTCGTGTGAAAAATGTCAGCAACATGGAAACTTGATTCATGCTCCAGGTAGGGAGTTGATCCCTTCTGTTTCTCATTGGCCATTTTAGCGCTGGGCCTTTGATCTAGTTGGGCAGTTTCATCCCAACTCATCAGGTGGACATAAGTTCATTATTACTGCCACTGACTACTTCACAAAATGGGTGAAAGTTGTGCCACTTTCTGTTGCTTTAGGGAAGACTATCTCCTTGTTCATCTTGAATCATATTATTTGCCGATTTGGAGTGCCTTCTGAGATTATCACTGATAACGGAGGTCAATTTAAGAATAAGGACCTAAAGCATCTATGCAAAAAGTTTAAAATCAAGCAACATTGGTCCTCCATCTATTTCCCACAGGGAAACGGACAAGCAGAAGCTTCTAACAAAACCATTCTTAAAATTCTTCATAGGACAGTGCACAAGAATGGTAGGGATTGGCACTTGCAAATCAATCCAGCACTATGGGCTTACAAAACAAGCATTCGCACACCTACAGGAGCCACTCCTTTTTCTCTCACCTATGGTGCTAAAGAAGTATTGCCTTTAGAAGTCGAGATACCATCACTTAGAGTCTCACTCAAAGGTTTGATTATAGATGAGGATTACCACGCCATGAGGTTACAGGAACTAGAACTTCTAGATGAGAAGCGTAAAGCTTCCTTTGATCATATGAGAGTGTATTAGAAGCGTATGTCCAAGGCATTCAACAAGAAGGTTCACCCTAGAGAATTTCAAATAGGTGATCTTGTTTTGCGAGAGAACCCTAAGAACCAGCAAAACAGAGAGCAAAAGGGCAAGTTTGAACCTAACTGGCTTGGACCATATGTCATCACAGCTGCTTTTGGTACTAGTGCGTATTTACTGTCAGATCCTGATGGAGAACAGCTCCCTGATCCCATCAACATTGTGCATCTCAAGAAGTTCTATCCTTGATGCCTATTTCTATCTAGGGGCATCCTTTGTATATATCTTATTGATCCTGAAAAAATACAAAAAAAAATTGAAATATGATGCTGAAAAAATCCTAAAAAGCATAAAAAGTCTTGAAAAAATGCAAAAAATTCAAAAAAATAGAAAAAGTGCCTTGGTGAAAACTTGGAAACAGGCACCTTGGTAGCAAAAATACAAAAAAAAATTCAAAAATTCAAAAATTTCGCAAACTGTGTTTTTTCAATACCACCCCAAACAATGTTTTTCAACACTACCCTTGCGTCGAGTGTTTCTTAACACTTATCAAATGTCTTACCCACCAGTCTAAGTATGATGCGATATCGCTCATTTGCAGATGTGATACTCAAAGTTTAATTCTATGACCAACACACACGCACTTAAACAATCAACTTGTTGAGATATGTTAACTTTATTTTTCTTTGTGTGCTGTCTATGAAGATTTCTTTGATGAGTGGTCTCTCCCTGAGAAGTTTTCGATGATGCATAGCTAGAAGACTGAGGGTATGAGAACATGTTTTATTTCTTTATCTGCTTGTGGGTATATTTTGTTGGTCCTAACTGTCATGAGCATTTATGCTGGTCTTACTTGACCCTATGGATTGACAAGGTATTATCCTTGACTATTTTGCGAGTGCATGCTTCTAGCTATCCTGATTTTCATGTGTCTTGATACAAGCATAATCTCGCCATATCAAAATTAGGTGATCTCACTGCATTAGTCATCTTGACCTATATGTCTTTGATGCCTAGGTGAGACTTCCACATTTCTATTTGATATAGATCATATTCAGATTCACATAGTCATACTAGTGTGCATTGTATGATCTTACAGCGCTACCTAACGCTCGATGATGATAATTAGATGTCTATAAGTGTTGTGACCTTGCAAGTCAACCAATTTCATAGTAGCTTGCATTCTTAGGATCATCATAGTTTAGTTTTTGCATCTTGCATATGGAGAGAGCTCCTCTTTTTATCATCTACGGACTAGTTGGTCAACTATGCTCATTTTCTGATTCTTCTTGATCATATCTTTCATTTCTAGTCTTTCATATCACATCATTTTCTATCCATTTTTGGACTCAAAATTGAAATCTGAGTCGTGTTTCCAAATTTTCCCTTTCTTCTAAGTAGTTGACTAACTTTTTGAGGCATAATCCAATTTTCGATGGACTTTCTTCCTTCCATGTCTCTCAATTTTCTAGTCTTTCATTCGCCCTATCTCTTTTCTTCTAGCTCATCACTGGGGCATGTTTCATTGCCTAATGGTTATCCTGTTATCATTTACCTTTGATTGTGATTTCATTATGATTTGATCATCTTTATCAATTTTCTGCTTCTCCTCTACCTGATTTCAATTTTGACTCCGAGGGGGCAGTACCTATGGGATTCTCATCCCTGATCATCTTGATGCTCTTGATTCAGACATCTTTTGTGAGCTTTTGCTCAAATTTGAGATTCTTATCTCCTACTTTGAATGTGATCCCGAATCGACCTCATGTTCAAAGGCCTTTGTCTATGTTTGTCCGAATGTGATCCCGAATCGACCTCACATCTGAGTTGTTTTGTGATCCCAGATCGATCTCACATTTCAATTCTTCTTTGACTGCATGTGTTCCCAGATCGATCACACATTAGTCAAAGAGGGGCAAACGTATGCACCCAAAAATGGTCGCCTAGACTTTGGGCCCCATTTATTCAATTTATCAATCCTGAATCAATTTTATCAATAATCAATATTTTCAACAATATCAATCTCTTGATCAAATCTTAAATTCGATCATATATTGGATTTTCATCCTATGGGCTAACAATTTTATCCTAAAGTCTTTATTTATTCAAAAGGAATATTTCCTCCCCTTTTGATTAAATAAAAAGCCCACCTTTCCCTCTTATCCTAAGTTGCACAAATAAAGCATTATTCTTATTTTACAAAAAGGAAAAAAGCACTTTTTGTCTCACATGAGGCTCAAAAGTCAACACTTCACTCTCATTGGAGGATACTTGTGCACATGGATTGCTCCTCTTTCAAGCTCCACCGCTGATTAAGACTTTTTGCCTCTTAATCTCCATGGTCCATTTCACCTCATTTCTTATAAAAGGAGAGCTCTCTCCTTCATTTGCATACCATGTTTTTATGCTAATGTTATGTTGCAGGTTTTAGGTGCATTTGGAGCTTTTGAAGACATTGAAGACTTGTTGCTTTCATCATTTAGTTGCATATTTGTTTTCTTAGTTGCATGATAATGGCATTCTTAGTATTGATTTCCTTTTATGCAATAGAATAAGCTCACATAGTCTAAATAGGAGGCATTGTAATACATTGCTATTTCCTTTCATAGATTAGTTGCATTGTACTTTCCTTTCATAGCTTAGATTGCATTCTCATTTAGATTTGCATTGCATTGCATATTTGATTCTTGGAAATATTGGCATTGTTGCCCTTGTCTTCATTGTGAATCTCTCATTGTGTGGTTGACTAGCAAGGTCACAAGTTTGTAGCTCTAGCTGAGAGCAATTTTTAATCTTGCAACTCCATGCATAAAGAGCTATGAGCCGCTTTGTGAGGCCTCATTCTTGAGCAACCTTGCATGTAATGGTTCATATAAGTGCACCATTTTAGTGTGTACACTAAGAAGTCTCTTCGCTAAGGTTAACCCATTCAAATGTGACCCACAAATTCCTTCATGGATTTCTTATAAAGCTAAAATTGATTGCTCCTTCTCTAAACACCTTAAAAGAATTCCATCTAGACTTTTGCGATACAATGTGTTGGATACAAGGGTATAATGAGAGGCTTGTCTTATGAAGTTTCTCTTTTGGTTTCAAGTTTGGTCAATGGGTAAAGTTTGTTCTTTTAGGTACGTATAAATGGATCCATACCAGGATGAGTCATGTCCCAATAATAAGAAAATGGTATGGAGATGGGAAGTGTCAAATGCAAATTGTCCCACTTCTTCTACCAAGAAATCATATCTTGCGCTTTGGTTTGATATTTGGAGGAGTGAAGCCAATGTAACCATGGCGTTTGCTGCTTTGTTCTTGTCTCTCAACACTTGCTCAAATGTGATCAATGTGAAATAATTCTTGAGACCTTCTATCATATTTTTTAAGGTATCATTTTGTCATCTTTATTTTTATATTCATCATTTTTTTTTATTAATGACTAATTGAGAGTCCCCATATATTTTCAATTTTGTCACCTTCCATTCCAAGGCCAATTTGATGCCAATGACTAACGCCTCATACTCAGCTATGTTGTTTGTACATGGAAATAATAGCTTGTATGATTTAGGTATTGTTGATCCTTGGGGAGTAATCAATAGTATTCCCACTCCTTAGCCATGTTGAGTATAGGAGCCATCAAAATATAATTTCCATGTTTTTGCTTCAACATTGATTATCTCTAAATTTGGGAACTCTACCTAAATAGGATGTTCATCTTCTAACGGTGACTCCGCTAGTTGGTCTACTATCACTTTGGCCTTTTATTACATTTCTATCCACATACTCTATATCAAACTCGCTCAACACCATGACCCATTTGGCCAATCTTCCTGTCAAAGCTATTTTGCTTAAGAGGTACTTTAATGGATTAATTTTTGCTATGAGTCTAATCTTTTGCGATAACATATAGTGTCATAGTTTTTGTGAAGAAAAAACTACCGTAAAATATGCTCTTTCTATAAATGTTTAATTCAACTTATATTTTACCAAGGTTCTACTTATCTAATAAATGGCCTTTTCTTTTCCATTTTCATCCTCTTGAGCCAAGTGTGCCCCTAAAGCATGTTTTGTTGCCGAAATGTAAAAAATCAAGGGATTTCCTTTGATTGGTGGCATCAAATTAGGTGGATTCATTAGGTACTTTTTAAGTAATGTGAAAGGTTCTTTACACTTACTATCCCATCTAAATACTATGTCCTTATGAAGGAGTTGAGTAAAATAATGGCACTTTGATGCTAGTTGTGATATGAACCTTCTAATTGATTGAATCCTCCCTTGGAGTGATCTCATTTGAATTATATTTTTAGGTTCCCCCATTTCAATTATTGATTTGACTTTTGTGGGGTCTACCTCTATTCCTTTATCCAAGACTATGTACCCTAGCAACTTTCATGATTGTACCCCAAAGGCACATTTCTTTGTATTGAGTCTTACTTTGAACTACTCCAACCTTGTGAATATCTTCTCTAGAATAGGTAGATTTTCTTCCCTTGAATGGTATTTTTAAAGTATGTCATCCACATAATCCTCTATAAATTTATGCATCATGTCATGAAATATGGTAGTCATGGCTCGTTGATATGTCGCTCCTGTATTTTTAAGACCAAAGGGCATAGCATTCCATCAAAATGTCCCCCATGCACATGTGAAAGTTTTTTTATCTTGATCTTTAGGTGTGAATTTAATATGGTTGTAGCCACTAAATCCATCCATAAGAGAGAACATTGAGTGACCTAGTGTCAAATCCACTATAGCATCTATGCTTGGTAAATGGAAATCATCCTTTGGACATACAAGGTTAAGATCTCAGAAGTTCATACAAATTATAATAGACTTATCTTATTTTGAAACAAGCACAATGTTTGATATCCACTCCACATATTCGATGGCTCTTATAAATCCCACTTTTAATAACTTTTCCAATTCCACTTTGACAAGAAGTGCTATGTGTGGATGCATTTTCCTCTATTTTTGTTTAACTAGTCTTACTCCTTCTTTGATATTTAAATGATGCATTATCAAGGTTGGATCTAGTCCAGGCATATCATCATATGACCATGAAAAATTTACTAAATCCATCCATAAGAGAGAACATTGAGTGACTTGGTGTCAAATCCACTATAGTGTCTATGCTTGGTAAAGGGAAATCATCCTTTGGACATAGGAGGTTGATATCTTAGAAGTTCATACAAATTCTAATAGCCTTGTATTCTTTTGAAATAGGCACAATGTTTGATATCCACTTGACATAGTCAATGGTTCTTATAAATCCCACTTTTAATAACTTTTCCAATTCCACTTTGACAAGAAGTGTTATGTGTGGATGCATTTTCCTTAATTTTTGTTTAACAGGTCTTACTCCTTCTTTGATATTTAAATGATGCATTATCAAGGTTGGATCTAGTCCAGGCATATCATCATATGACCATGAAAAATTTCTTTCCTTTCTTTGAAGAATATTATAAACTCCTCTTTTTCTTCACTTGATAAGGATTCTACTGGATGAATAACCTTTGGTTCTGATTCTGATTCTGATTTGATGTTGACTTTCTCCATTGGTTTTGTTGGTGCTCAAAAATGATGGACCGTTTTTGGCCAACTAACATGCACACACTA
Source organism: Chamaecyparis obtusa (assembly GCA_027943335.1). NCBI lineage: Eukaryota > Viridiplantae > Streptophyta > Pinopsida > Cupressales > Cupressaceae > Chamaecyparis > Chamaecyparis obtusa. The sequence continues at coordinate 891,038 of BSBK01001731.1, read as the reverse complement.
GTGCCTCTGCAATTTTGGCTTGATTGAGCCAAGGCTGGTAGGCCTGATTTTAGAAGTTCCCTATGCTGCACAGATGCATGCACAAACAAATGAAATTCCTTCCAAAGGGGTAAATGATCTTTGGAAGAAAATGATAAAATCTCCTGATAACTCTATTCTCTGAAATCTAAACTAAAATTGAACTATCACTAAAACCTAATTGCAAATGCATTAAAGAAAGTAATCAGATTTATTTATAAACTACAAAGAAGAACCAAAAAACAATTTTCAAATGAAATAAGATCAGTGCCTAATGAAAATTTGGGTTATAGAGTCAGATATTTCCAATCCTACATATAATTAGAGATAGTTTTAAGATAACTTACTTTTAATAAAGCAAGACTATCACTCCACAAGCTTCTAATTGATTCACAATTTAGATCAATTTACACAACTAATCCTATTGAGTTTAACTCAAATTAAGAGACCGATAAGAACAATGGTAGGTTCACAGACCATACAATTGATATTTGAGTTGCATATACTAACTTTGAATTATAAAAATCAGGGATTATAACACAGTAGAACACCCTAATACACAAAGTATCTGAAAAACTAACTGAAAATAAATAACATATAACCTCAAATTAACATCAAACAACTTATCTCATATGACATTTGAAAAATTTGCGTATGATGGTTCAAAATCTGTAGTTACTGGAGTTTTTCTCCCAATTGTGTTGTGTTATTTTTTTATTACAAATGATTCAGTATAAATATGTTATTCAAAGGTTTCCCATGAAAAGACATACCTTTTCACAAAAAACTAATCTTGAAAACTAACCCTAAAATTTACAAATTTAACCATATAAATGGTTTTAGGGAAAAACATTTCCCATATAACAAACATAACTTGTCATATCTTCAGGTATTTTGCATGATAATCCACATGTTTAACTCCTGCACACAAAAATCCGATATTAGATAATTCTTCAATAAATTTTAAAATTAAGGTCATTATATTTAATAATGTTTTAAGCTTTCAAAATGATCCCTATTTAAAAATTATTTATTTTGATAATAAATAATGTATTAAAATAAATATTAATAAAATCATGACATGACGCATATAAATGTTTTTGATAATATAAGTAAAAGTACCAATAAGGTTTGAACAATTAATCATATGTACCCACTTTAATTATCAAAATATATAAAAATCCTATTAAATAAAATAAAACCCAAGATCCATAAATAGGGATATAATGTTATATTTTAAATTTTAAATTTTACTCTTAAATTTTCAAACATAATATATTCCCTTCTCAAAAATATTTTTCCAATATGTGATATAATATAATTCTCAAATAAATGTGTTTCTAAAACATTAGGGTTCAATAGTTAAAAACATTATAGCTCACCCTAGAAAAGGGGAACACTTACCCTAAAGTGATATTTTTAAAAAAAAAATTATATAGGGTAAGGGTATTAGTATTTTAGAAGAGGAAAAAAATAATAACCCAAATATCAAGAAATTCTTTCAAAGGTAAAATTAAAATAAAATCTCACAACCATTTTATAAAAATGCATTTAGGTCTTAAGGCAAAATAATTTTACTTTCTAAACAAAACCCTAAATATGCATCTTTATGAAATGAAAGTGAAATATAATAATAAGAGCAATCATTTTCAAATCACTTAATTAGTAATTGCAAAGGTGAAACAATATAAATCTAATAAGGTAAAACACAATTCATTATACCCTAATAATTTAATTTTAAAATTACCAAAGGGTAGAGTAAGAAATTATTTTTAAGTATTTTGAAAACTTAATTCATGCCATAGATGTTAAAATTATTTCAAATACATAAAAATAATCTAACTTACCAAAATGAAATACCTTACTATGCTATTTTCCCTTTAGTAACTTAAGATAAATGAAAATAAGCCCTAAAGAGATTTACGTAGTGAAAACCTAAATTAAAACGTGAAATCTTTTAAAACACATAATATGAAAGAAACTCAATTATATCTTTCCCTAATAATTTATTCCTAAATTACTAAAGGGAAGAAAATAATCTAAAATTTATCCCTTTTCCTCTACCCATATTCCCAAGGAATACAATACAACAATCGGTTAGGGTAGGATGGGTAGTTAGGATAAGAAGAAAGGGTGGGTCGAGAGGTCAAGTGTTCAACTCCCTCTCCCCACTCTTTTTTCTTGAAATTAATAAAGTAATATACAAGAAAAGAATATTCATATTTGAAAATTATCATTATTTTGGCAAGAATTACTCCTTATGTGAGAATTTTGTCTTGATTTTCTCACCTACACACGAGAATGTAAATAAATTAATTTCTCTTCCAAATCCTTTTAAATAATAACAATAGACTAATTGGTTAGAGGGTAGAAGGGTAGGTAGGTAGGAAAAAGGGTTGGCTTGAGAGGTCAAGTGTTCAACTCCCTCTCACCACCTTTTTTACCCAACAACCTTGTTACTCTTTTTTATAATTATTTTTATTTCAAAATATACATGCGTTTAATTTTGACATAAAATAACTATGAGAATAAACTAATGATAATTATTTAAACATTTTCAATTATTTAAATTTTTTAACATAGGGAAATAACATGAAAATGAAAAATAAAGATTATACTTCCCTGATATTTTACATATTTAGCACCTGAATTTTCAAGTATCAATAGGTTATATCAAAATAGGTGACCTTTCCTCGTAGTGTTCGGGAAAAGTATCCATCCTCTCTTCCTTAGGTACCTCTATTGGGTTTTCACCTTTAGAAACATTCTTTATTTCTTTCTCTTTTTTATTTAACACTGCTACATTGTGGTTTTCACCATTACACTCTTTTAATTTTCTATTTTTTTCTCTTATTTATGAACTGAGAGATTAGATACTTCCCTTCATCACTTCTTCTTGATATTCATTGGTATAATAAGGTTCAACCACATTTAGGTATTGGGATAGCGATTTGTCATTCAGGAATGTGGGAAGTATAGTGAGTTGTAGAGAATCCCATTCAATGAGTTCTAGATAAACAAGGGATAAGGGATCAATATTTTGGTTTAGCTCGACAAGACTTAAGGACATGACCTCATTGGAAGGTTTGAACATTGTATCGCTTAAATCTATAACATGCACTTCTTCTAAGTGTTCTAGAGAACTTGGGTCAAAATCCTCCTCACTTGAATCCTGTCGGGTTTCTAGTGGGTAAAAATCTCTTGGATTAAACCAATTTCTAGATCCTTCTATTGTAGGTAGTCATGATGCTACATATGGTTCTCCTACCCATTGAGAGTCTTCCTCTTCTTGATTTGGTTCATTTCTTTGAGCCTCTTGATTAGAACTCGAAGCTTGATTAGAATTGGATCCTGAAGTTACCTCATATTCTTTACCTTTGTTAGGAGCATAAGTGTGAACTACATCCACCTCTTCATCTTGGAAAGATTCACTTGACAAGGAATCCCACTCCCACTTGTTTGAATCTTCATCACTTTGTGAGTCTAATTGTAAAATTTGGTCATATATCATGGGTTGTCTCTTTTGAGTGTATCCTTGTTCAAGATACCCCAATCCCGACTTCTCCTTTCTATCCCTCCATGACATTTTGATGGGCTCAACTAACCCTTCATTTCTTGTACCCAAAGGTCCTTATCCTTTATAACCCATTTTTTTCATTATTTGGAAACCTTTTCCATATTGATGAGTAGGAATGCTAATATTTGGATTCATTTCTCATGAGCACTTGACTCATCATCTTTATATAGCCATTTCATAATTTTATTATCCTCTTCATCCATGGATGAAGAAGTACTAGCCCTTACAAAATGGTCATTGTATTTATGAGGTGTATTTATGCTAGAGGGTTTTCCATGGGACTTTGGAGATAAGGGTAGATCCATCATAGATAAATAATATTCACCCACCCCCTTTTGTTTGATTTTGCATTGACGTTTCTCAATATTATTCATCATGGTATCCATTTTAAGGTAATGAGCCTCCTTGGTGTGTAATCGGGTCAAATTTTTTTGGTCTTTTTCTTCTTCATTAGAACTTTCCTCACTAAATTTCTCTTTTCCCTTAGTCGATGTAACTAAGTTAGTGGGAATTTGATGGTTTTCAATAACAACGTCTTCTTCCTCTATCTTTTGTTTGCCTTTTAAGGATGGAAGATCCTTTGAAATTTTTCCTTGTTCTATCTTTATCAATGTAGATCCTTCTACATTATGGGGGGCAAATGAATCATTTATGGGTTTAATGTTATTTCAATATTGGAATGGATTTAAATCTCCACTCACCATGACTTCTTGTCCCATATATGGAAATTTTAAGCATTGATGGTACGCCGAGGGTAGCGCTTGCATTTTGTGTATCCATGGCCTTCATAATAGGATGTTATAGATTAATTTAAGATCTAGGACTTGACAAATGGTCTCTTTTTGCATAGGACCTACTCGAATGGGGAGTACTATTATTCCTTTAGAAGACCTTTCTTCATCATTGTAAGCTTTAATAGTTATTTTTTTCTTAGGGTCTATAGCTTCCTGAGAATGTCCTAAGGCTTTAACAAGGTTTAACGTGTAGATGTTTAGGCCAACTCCTCCATCAATGAGGACTCTCTTGACCCTATGCTTATGGATCAATACCTCGATATGCAATGGGAAGTTTTGTATATGATTTAAGGACTTATCATCTTTCTTAGAAAAGGATAAACAATGGGATACAACAAGGTGTCCTACCATATTTTGAATTTTTTCCGCTTCCAAATTCAAAGGCACATTGGTTTCAACAAGGGCCTTTTCCAAAATTTAATTATGAGTAGGTGAAAGTTTGAGCAACTCCAAAATGGAAATTTGCGCAGGGGTTCATTGGAGTTGATCTACCAAATTGTATTATTTTGAAGAAGGAGATGTTTGATTAGGTAGGATGATTCTAGGTGCACCTTCAGATAGAGTTATTTTCAATGCTTTCCCCCTAGTCACAACATTATATGTTTCTTCCTTTTGTTTTTCCTTCACCACAATCACATAAATCATATTTTCATAACCACTTAGGGCCCGTTTGGGTGCTGGAATTAGACTAGATATTCCGAAATTAGATTTCCAAATAATTTCAATTCCATGTTTGTGTCCATCCAAAAAATTGGAATTGGAATTTCAAAATTCCAATTTTGCCCCCAAAATGGGCATTTCATTTTCCACTCAAATAGGTGGAATTGGAATTTCCAATTCCAATTCCAATTTTTATAAAACCATATTTAATATTTTGTGGGATCTGTGACTATAAGGATGTATATTATATTGCTATAAGGATGTATATGTATACATGTGTATGTATATACACATGTGTGTATATACATACATATGTTTATATACATATATGTATATATACACACATGTATATATATACACAAATATGTATATATGTATACACACATATGTGTATATTTATGTATATATATACACATGTGTATATATATATATATATATATCTATACATGTGCATATACATACATATATATGTATGTGTGTATATATACATACATGTGTATATATATATACACATATGTATATAAACACATGTGTGTGTATATGTGTGTATGTGTGTGTATACACACACATGTGTGTATGTATGTATATATATGTATGTATGCATATGTGTATACATGTGTGTATATACACACATGTATACATATATTCACACATGTGTGTATGTGTATATACATGTGTGCATATATGTATATATATACACACATGTATATGTATACATATATATAGACATATACACACCATATTTAAAGAAATTAAAATAAAGAATTGAAATTCCTTATGCATCTTCTTAGTGATCTTCCAGGTGAACCAAATGGGTCATCCCATATTCTAGAAATCATTTTCAGGATTTGTATCTTCCAGAATTGCAGCATCTTCCAAAATTGACTGGAATTGGCATTTGGTATTCCAGCACCCAAATGACCCTTAAGGAATTTATAGTGTTGTCATAAGTGTGGGAAAAATTTACCTTTCATTACCACTCTATTTATTTTGGTTGGCATTTTATGTTTCCTCCTTTTCGTGATTCAAGAAAGGGTTCTTAAAAGCTGTGTGATCTTCATTGTTTTGATGTCCTTCCAACTTTATGGTACCATCATCGATTAAGACTTGGCCTAGATGCTTAAGCTTCATGCATTCATTGGTTTTGTGTCGCTTGTTATGATCATATTCACAATGATGCGCATCATTCACCATGTTGGTTTGAATTGGGGCTCATATGGCCTTGATTCAGGTAAAATAATGATTTTTTGGCCACAAGTGTTCTCAAATCATTTTCCAACAGTTCACCTAGGAATGTGAATTTCCTTCTTTGGAATGAGGGGAAGAAAGGTTTTGGCTTGTTGGTATTTGAATTATTAAAAGGATTATTGGTTTTTTTGTTGTTGAAAGGATCCTTGGTCATTTGATTGACATTATGTGTTTGATTTGACCCACTCAATAAGTTAAAAGGAGTAGCCTTTAGGTTGTGTGCTTCTACAACTCCATCATTTACAAGGTTCTTATTGGTGTTTTTCAACCATAACCTTGGTTTGTCATTTATGTTGTTGGATCCTTTGTTATTATTATAATTATTTAAGTTATTATTTTTGTTAGTGTTGGTATAACCTTTGTTTTCATTAAATAGTTTAATTTTGCCTCTTTTACCAACACTTCTTCAATTTTTATCCCATTTTCAATTATCTTTACAAATGTAGGGGACATTGAAGTTGGATTCTATAGTTCATCTCCATATTTAGGTTGTTCATTCCATATTTAGGTTGTTCATGAAGATATCCATCTTTTCTTTTTCAATTATACTTTGAGGGTATCGTGCGAAAACCATTCTCCATCTTTGGAGAAACCCTAGAAAAGGATCACCATCTCTTTGTTTTATGTCGCATAGGTTGAGCATGGTGATTTTGTGCTCTATGTTATAAGAATAATGAGTCACGAATTTATAGGCTAGTTCTTCAAAAAAATTAATTCCTTGGGGTAATTTGGAAAACCACTCCATGGCTTGGCCTCCTAGGCTTCTTGGAAATAGCCTCATTAAATAGGTGGTATCATGCATTAATTCTATACTCAAAGCACATAATTCTCTTAGATGATCTTGGGGGTTTGATTTACCCATGTATTTACCATATCTAGGAAAGACCACATTGGGTGGGAAAGGTACCATAATCAAATTCTGATCAATGGAAATAGGCATAAAGCCTCAATGGAAAAGGGCTTTGGTTCGACCACTTTCTTCATGGTGTCGATTTGTGCTTGGAAAATTTTGAGTTGTTTATTCATTGTACCTAAAGGATTCTCCTCTTCCTCATCTTTCTTTAACATTTCAATATCATAATCATGAGGAAGTTTGACCCCTAATTGGGCTAAGTTAAGGAAGTACCTCTCCTTATTTATTTCTTAAAGTTTTTTCATTATCTCAAGGAATTAAGGATCTTGGGCAGCCTTATTGGCTCTTTCTTTGGTGGTTTCCTTTGGCCCTTGGTTCACTTGGTTAGTTGTTCCTTAGTTTTTTTCTCCTTGATCTTCATTCTTCCCCCACAAAAATACTCATAAAATTCAATGTTTCTATCCATTGGATTGATTCTTTCCTCAAATAGGTTTGGGAGATTATCTTCTTGTTCTTGAGTTTCAATAAAAGGAGTTTGAAATACAAATTATGGGATCTTTTTTGTTTTGAAAGTGTCTTCTTCTTGTAAAGATATTTTTAATTTATGTGATTGTGTAAAAACCGGCATCAACAAAGGTTTGATTTGAATTGATTTTCCCCAATTTGGTGATTGTTCTTTTAAGAAGATACTTGAAAATGTAAGATGATCTTCAATGGATGTTTATCACTTGTTATAATTATCTTCAAACAAAGCAATCACAAGTACACTTGTCTTTTTAACCCTCTAAACACAAAGTGTTTGAAATGTATTGAATGTTATCAAGGGTTTTTGAACAATAAGTAACTCCAAGAAATCTACATATTTGTCAAATTGGTTTGTAAACATGGCTCTAGATAGGTAGACTTTCTAAGTTAACAAGGTACTAGAAATGATTCCATTCAAAAGAAATACCAAGTTTCATCACACAACAATTAGGGGCTTCCCACCATCGGTATATCAGAGTTTTGCTTAATTAATCTCGAAGGACTACTTGAAGAAGTTCAATACTTGATATCCCTTTTGTCACTCACCCCATTAAAGCTTAATGCATTTTTTTTTATAGTGGATCAGATTATTGTGGCAAAGGAAATTGTATCCCACTTTGGGTTTTCCCTCTCACCGGCCTCATTAAGGAAAATTCCTGGGAGACAAGCCCACTATAGTTATAGCATGTTCATTTATAGCGAATACATGAAATGAAGAGATAGGTTTGGGAGTTTGATTCACCAAAAGGTGAAGAGCATATCCCTACTACTACTTCACTCCCAAGCATAATTAACAATTTCCAATTAACCAAACCTTCTAAACTAATGGGAAACAAGTATTTCAACTTTTCTCCACAAACAATGAGCTTCAAATTTAATGCTTGTTTATTCCTTAGCCTTTCTTTTAATCAAGAGACTTGGTAGGTTTGGAATTTTGATTCACTTGAAAATTGAAGAGCATAGGCCTATTACTAAATCCCTCAAATAATAATAGACTTTTTAATTACTAGATTCAAAGTGAAAATGCCACAATTTAAGTAAAAATTCACTAAAGTTGAAGGCTTGCCTTATTTAGAAGCTAGCAAAGGCTAGGGGCATTTTTAATTGAAATTATCATGATTTCACTCACCTAGTGGTGATTGTTCCAGCTCCTTTGCATTCTCTTTGAAATTGTTAGTCCAACACAACCAAGAAAAGTGAAGAAAAACAAGCAAAAATGAACTTTGAGTCTTTCATTTTTAATTTTAACAAAAATTATCAAGGCATGAAAATCCAATTCAAGTATACAAATTTTGATTTGTAAGCATAAATTATATGTAAATAATGTTCGTAATCCTTGCCTTCTTTCTTGGAATCCTCTAAAACATGATTTATGTGGGCTATGTTCTCCTTGTTGATCCTTTTTGCAATGGTCTTGTCTTCAATGTTATTTCTGGTCTCTAGATTTTTTACCTTTTTATGTCCTGCCATCAGAAAAGTACAAAGAACACATTTCCGACTATCAAATTTATCAAATTATAAAAATAGTCAAAAGCACAACATAAATGCTTATTTGCGCTATTTAAAACTTTGAATGCGCTGTAGAAAAAATTAAATGCATAGAAATAGAATTTAAATGCATTGTTTTATAAAGCAAATGTGCATAAAGAAAGTATTAAGGGTGCAATAGGATTGCTTTGATGCACTATGAAGTCATGATGAATGCGCTGAAAGAATTAAAGACAAAAGATAGAAAGTATTAGATGTATTGTTTCACTATGTAAAGGCACAATTCTTTACTTAATATGTGTTGATTCAAGCCTTGGATGCACTACAAAAATGCTTGGATACGCTGCAGGAACTCTTAATTGCATAACTTCACTTGAACAATAGAGTTATTAACAAGAAAATCCTATAATTATAGAAAAATTTCTAAATTTTAAATAAATGAGGCCTAATGCCCCATGGTGGGTTCCATTTTGTGAACTAATGAAAGTACCTTCATAGAGTTAGCTTAGCAATAAATGGTTAAATAAACTAAATTACCACAAATTATGAGCTATTTAATGCAAATAAAGCTAATGAGCACTCTATGGATCTCTATTTGAGTATGCTAATGATAAGCTCTTAGCAAGTCTCTATTAGTGACAACCTTAAAATGAGAAAGAAGCTAAATGATAACAAATTCAAGCCTATTTCAAAGAAACTATGCTCAAATTATACTAAAATATATTTTCTAGCTTACAAACTCAAAAGGTTTGATGCAATTATCAGATGTGTGGATTTTTTTCTATTGATTTTAGCCTTGATTTTATAGATTTTGGCAAGCATAGGGGGTGTTGTGTTAATCATGCTTGATTTAAGGTTAAGTCCATGGTTTCACCTTTAGGGACAATTTAAATGGTTTGTCCTCAAATCTTGGGACAAAGAGACAAAATGATTGGTCAAGATTCTCTCACCTTATGAGTGATTGAGATTCAATTTGTTTTTGATCAATGTGAGCCCAATCCTTAATTCCTATTGGTTGAGGTATTTTTCTCCCATGTGGTGGGTGAGGAAAATTAGGAATTAATTAATTGAATTTAATTTATTTATTTAGCCATGTGTACCCCTTGAATGGGTCAATTTAATTTTTAATTGAGCTGTATAATTAATTAGATTAATTGCATAATTAATTCATTTAGCTTTTGATTTACAATTAATATTGGATTTTGGCTTGATTGCAATTAATGCTTTGATTTTCCCTTAGTTGCTCATTTGATTTGATATTGACCATTTTTAGGTGATTACAAGAAGAATTCAGAGATCACTTTAATGAAGATAGAATCTATTTTTAGTCTGGTCTCTTAGGTATGTGCAAGATCATGGTATGTCAAACTAGGCCCTTAAGTGGCAATGAAAATTCAGAAAATCAGGTTTAGGCAAGTTGACATAAAAATTTGAACAAGTTATAAATATTATATCAAAAATATGTAAGAAGAAAATCTATAGAAAATTAAATTTAGTTTCTAAGATACTAGGCCTTTTTTGAAAAACAATTATTGTATATGTTGAAAATTTCAAATTTTAATGTAGTAGTACAAAAATTTTAGGAAAAAAATAAGAAGTAGGTGTATGTCTGACCACCTTAAACACAATCAAATGATAATTTTTTTTAAGAAGATTCTAGATATAAGTAGTAGACTCATGTCTGGATGTGACACATATTTTTTTGTAATTTTTTTCAAGTAAATAATTAATTATGATTTTTCTTCTATAACTTTTCCAAAATACAATTTTATTTTATTTTTCTTGTAGTAGGAAAACATAGAATGTGACACATATTTTGGATTTCAAAAATGTTATACAGTTTGAAAGTTATAACTATTTTTCAATAAGTCTATCAAGCAGGACTAGAAAGATAACAAGTATGTGTATGTCTAACCACATTAAACAAAATCAAATGATAATATTTTTTTATAAGATTATAGATAAAATTAGTAGACTCATGTCCGGATATGATGTATATTTTTTTGTATTTTTCCAAGTAAATAATTAATTATGATTTTTCTAGTACAAATCTTCCTGAATATGAAAACTCTCATGTTTGACCACCTTAACTTAGTCTAAACTTCATCAAATTGAAAGAATTATTTATTATTATTGTATTAGGTAAAGCATAGAATGTGATGAATATTTCAGATTTTAAAAATGTTATATTGTTTGAAAGTTATAGTTATTTTTAAAAGAGTCTATCAATCAAGACTTCTTTTTCACATCGCCACTTTTTGGCATACCATGATCCTGCACATATTCTCTTCCCTAATACCTGTTGAAAAAATGTACAAAGTTTTTGGACACTCAGAACAAAATGCATCCTTTCTTCACTCAATCTTCCATACCAAAAGATTTTTTAAACTTGAACCTATACAACCTCTCCATGCACACATTCACAGTCTCTACATCCTTTTTATCATGTTATAAAACTTGTGTCTTCAAAACACGCACAACATCATATGAACACGCAACCACCATAGTTTTGTCAATCAATGATATTGTTCTTTTACATGTACCAAAAAACATGTGATACTGAGACACACTCGTATCTCCTCATTTTTTTTACCTAATAGCCTGTTATTCAACATGATGAATCCTTCTTGAATCCACACACCCAACATAAATTTTTTGAGCTTTTGAATGAGCTCACTTTGCTATTTTTATACTACAATTAGAAGAGACATCTTTCAACACATTTTTGGAAGCCCGAATACCAATCATTTTGTCAATTACAAAAAAATGTATGTAATCAGAGTACTCATAGCACGTACACAGAATGATGACCATATAACTTCCAATTCAATCTATTTCTGATATTTAATATGTGACCATCATACGATACACACCTAGAATCTTCGTGTGAACATCCTTCAACATACAACCATGTATCTTCATACGTTTTGAACTAATATTATTTGGCACACGTTGGACACGTGGCTCTTCCAAATTGATGACTCCCAATTATGTTTTTCTAAATGTCTAAACACGGTCTTCAGTCACATTGGATAATACACTCATGATTTTTTATAACTGTATTACCCATCCATACGCCCATTGACCGCCTCTCTTATCTTTGGATAATGCTCCTTGTCTTTTCTAATTTGCAGATAGCATATTCATTAATATTTTTTAGCCTCTATGCCAAACGACACACATAACACCCTATTCATAGATGTGTCCACCAAAACCTATTTCAATCCCAGCAATGTGTTCATTTCTAGGTTGCATGACTATTACCTTCTTTTCAAGATATGCAGAAGAATATTTTCTAAAAATTAGAGAACAACAAAGGTGTCAATAAAGGCATGGTAGAGCATTTTTTATTTTAAACACATAAAGGCTAGTAAGAAAAAATCAAATTGGTGCCAGTTGGGATTGATGTTGGACAACACATGTACCCTTGTGAAGTGAGAAAAAGTAAAAAACACAAAGACATCAATGACAAAAACTTAACAATTATTACGACAACAATTGCGATGGTAACTGCAGTGGAGACTGCGATGGTTCCACTAGTGGTACTACTAGCAAAAAAAATTCCTCTGAGTGTGTGCTAAGGTTGTACAATCTTGGTACTAAATGTTTTTGCCTCATATCGTAACATTGTCCAAATTGGACAAGTTTTATAGTGAAATAGGGGTTTTTTGGCACTTTGAGCTCAACGGTGAGGTCCATTTGATCCCAAAGTGACCAAAAATAAAGGTCTTGCAGATCCAACATTAAAAAAAAAAAAAAAAAACTCTAAAAATCATAGATCTTAAAAACAAGGCCAAATCTCTCAAGAAGAGAATAGGGGTACGAAGATCTGGACTTCTAATACCATATTGGAGTTGATGAATAAATCAACCCACAACACCAAGATCATTGCATGAAAACACATGTCACAGAAAGATAGAAGCAAACAACTATGGACACCTGAACACAATGATCCATGAAAGAGGATACATTCTTGATGTGCAAAAAAAAGTTGTAATACAATATTGAATGTGTTGTGTTATGTTTTTTTATTGAAAATAAGAGAGATCAATCCTTATAAAGGAAATTAGAACCCTAAAAGGGTGGAGAAACGTAGGTTGCATAATAATAATTAATAATACAACTAATTATTATATGCATAAAGTTTAGCTTAACTAAAGAAAGAGAAATAAGTGACTTAATAATTAAATCAATATGATTTAATTAATAAGAAAACAACCTATTACTCTAATATGATCAAGGTGTTTCGATAAGTTTTAATTGTATCGATTCATATGAGATATTAGGGATGTCTCAAAATGTTGAATGCATGATCGCTACTATTGATATTGACCAATAAGAAAGATATGATAAGATGAAGGTTAATAGTGCAACTATTGGAACAATTAGTGACAGACGATCAGTGATTTGATTGGTTTCTCAAATATTTGTTATGTCTTGTAATGCAGTTATAGGATGTGGTGGTTAACAATGTTTGGATGTTATGGTTGCAATCACAACTGATTTGAATGACCAAAGTGAAGGATGGATGACCAATGAAGAGATTCAGAGTTGTTTACAGGTTGAAGTGTTAAAGTTCTTGAGCTACAGTTGTTAAATCTTTGATCAGTGATCTGTGAAGGTGTTGTGGTGAATTTGGTTAAGTCAGTCATGATTTTGTAACGTGTATTAAAGATTGGAGGTAATGATATGGAATCAAATTATTTGATGCTAGAATGTGGAGAAGATTCCAAAGGAATAAAGTGTGTGGTAAAAACATGTTTGACCTGGACTCAAATTTATATGTAAATAATTGTGATAGATGATGCGGTATAGGAAATTTATTATATAGATTTAATTTTGTTGTGTGATGTGTTGGATTTGAGTGCGAAGATTGAAAGTTGAATTATAAGTCATTTAGGGAAATCCTAAGGTATTGGAAAATTTAAGGGCTTAATGAACCATATATATTGGATGAAGTTGAAATTTTTTAGTGTTGATCATGTGTTGAGAAAGTGCGATGTAAAATGTGAGTTATGATCAAGTGAGGGAAGAGTTAAGTGTGTTGAGAAGCTATTGTGTGCTTCAGTGGATCTGATAAAGCAAATGTAGTGTTGTTTTACATATCATTATTCTTGTTATTCCCTAATAATTACAATAGTCAAAATCCCTTAACAGGGTGGATCCTAACAAGCCCCTATTGTTAATCCTCTAAAAAGGTGACACATTAGCTTTTATTTGAAGCCCTTTAACAAGGCTACTCTTAACAGGGTAAAGGTTCTAATAGGCTTAAAGGTAAATCCCTTAATTGGGTAGCACCTAAAAATGCTTATGTAAACTCCTAACAAGGTTAAGCTCCTCATAAGGTGCACTTTAGAAAAGTACATCATTTAGTGGGTACTAATCCCCACCATGGCTTTTTCCCAATTTTGGTGTCTACGAGATAAACATCTATGTCAAGTATTTTATTATTTTGTGAATTTTCTTATGGTTATGATTACCATTTTCTACTATTAAGAGTTAATATTGTGAATATTGTGGAAAAGTTTAAAAGGATAAAAAGATGGATAATTGGTTGATTACTAATTCACCCCTCCCCTCTCAGTAATCTGATCTTAGGATTAACAATTTTTATGAGAGCCAAGTTACTCTATTGTGGTGAAGCTTAACGGTGTGAGAAAAAGATCCAAAGATGATGTGAAAGGAAGGTCCTAAGTTTACAAGAGAAAACTATTTAGTATGGTGTGGTTGGATGAAGTTATATCTTAAAGGTATGGGTGATAATTATTGGGATCATGTGGTTACTAAGTATGTTAGTCCATCAGGAACCCTAACTCCAGATCAATTGAATATTAGTCAAGAACGTACTGCTACTATGGAAGCAATTACAAGTACTCTTTCATATGAAGAATTTATTGATGTCAAAGACTTGGATACTGCTCATGAGATGTGGGAGAAGTTGAGAACTGTCTATGGTGGAGATCCATATGTGTAGAAGGAAAATTTTGATAGTTTGAGAGGAAAGTATGATGAAATGAGAATGCAAGAAAATGAGAACATAGAGCAATACAGTCAAAGAATCAAAGAGGTTGTTGCTTCTATTAAAGGTGCTCAAGGAAATCTTGTTGAGGAAGATGTGGTAAAAAAATTGTTAAGAACTCTTTTACCTCATTATTCTATTAGAGTTTCAGCTATTCAAGAGCTCAAATCTCTAGGAACTATTGTTGTTACCCTTGATGCTTTAATAGGAAAGTTGATTTCATTTTAATGAATTAATTATGACATTACTATGCCTAAAGTGTAATCTTCTTTCAAGTCAACATTGAGTCTTGCACCATCTAAGAAAGGAAAGGATATATCTAACAAATCTTCAACATTTTATTTTAATGATTATGAATTTTTCATGTCTGAAGAAAGAGACCAGGAAGACTTGGGGGAGGAATCTACGAAGTTATGTGTTGAGTCAAAGTACATCAATGAAGATTTCAAGTGTATTTGATGCCTTTAGAATTTTTGTCAAAGGGGGAGAGTTAGTAATGAGAGAATGTATGTAAGAAAGAAAGAATATTGTTCAAAAGTTACAGATGAGAGAATTTCAATGAAAGCGGGAGTAATTACAAGATCAAGTGAAAGACATAAATGGAAACATTTTTCTGTTCCTAGTGTTATTGGTATTGATGAGAGTGTTGTCATCAAGACATGAAGAGAGTGTTGTCATCAATGCCAAAGGGGGAAATTTTTGGCATAATTGATGCTAATTGATATAGTGATGGTAATTGATTATTATAGTTGCAATGGAATAGATTTGATTGCATGATAATCAATTATTGAGTTGTCATTGATATCAAGTGTTGACCTAGTGTTGATAGTATCTTGCTAAGAATATGAATGATGATCAAGTTGTTTTGGTAAGTTTTAGTTGTAGAAATTCATATGGGAGACTTAGGGATGTCTCAGAATGTTAAATTCATTACCTCTATTATTGATATTGATCGGTAAGAAATATATGATCAGATGAAGGTTAACAATGCAACTGCTAGGACATTTAGTGATAGGTAATAGGTGATTTGATTTTTTTGTCAAATTTTTGTTATGTCTTCTAATTTTTTTATAGTATGTGGTGGTTAATAGTGTTTGTATGTCATGGTTTCAATTGCAACTAATTTGGATGATTGGAGTGAAGGATGGATGACCCGTGAACATAGTCAGAGTTGTTTACAGGTTGAAGTGTTAAATTTCTTGAGCTACAATTGTTAAATCTTTGATCGGTGATTAATGAAGGTGTTGCGGGTGAAATTGGTTAAGTCATTCATGATCTGGTGATGTGTATTAAATATTTAAGGTGATGATCTCAGATAAAATTATTTTATGCTAGTGTATGCAGAAGATTCAAGAGGAATAAAGTGTGTGGTCAAAATGTGTTTGACTCCTGGATTAAATTTCTATGTAAATCATTGTGATAGCCGACACGTTATATAAAATTTATTGTATAAATTTAATTTTGTTGTTTGATTTGTTGGATTTGACCACGAAGATTGAAAGTTGAGTTCTAATCTCTTTAGGGAAATCCTAAGGTGGTGGAAAACTTAAGGGCTTGACGAACATTATATATTGGATGAAGTTGAATATTTTTATTGTTGAAAAAGTGTGGTGTAAATTGTGAGTTGTAATCAAGCTAGGGAAGAATTAAGTGTGTTGATAAGATATTGTGTGCTTCAAGAAACTGATCAAGTAGAGGTAGTTCTATTGTGTAGATCATTTTTCATATTTTTCCATAATAGTTACAATAGTAAAAAACCCTTAACAAGGTGGATCCTAGTAGGTCCCTATTGTAAATCCTCTAATAAGGTGACACATTAGCTTGTGTTTGAAGTCCTCTAACAAGGATACTCTTAACATGGTAAAAATTCTAATATGCCTAAAGGTAAATCCCTTAATCAGGTAGCACTTAACAGTGCTTTTGCAAACTTCTAACAGGGTTAAGCTCCTCACAGGGAATACTTCAAAAAATTACATCATTTAGTGGGTACTAATCCCCAACGTAATTTTTTCCTGATTTGGGTTTCTACGAGATAACATTTGTGTCAAGTGTTTCATTATTTTATGGATGTTCTTATGGTTATGAATATTATTTGTTGCTATTAAAATTTAATCTTGTGAATGTTGTGGAAAATTTTAAAAGGATAAAAAGTTGGATAATTGGTTGATTAATAATTCACCCCTCCCCTCTCAATAATATGATCTTAGGATTAACAGATTATTATACAACCCTCATAATTAATTCTATGTCTAAAGCCTACAAAATAGGAAAAATATGCCATTACAAATTCTATCACACACTTAAAATATGTATTAATGATAGATTTCTTAAAAACCAATCTCAAAATGCTAAACATAAGAAGGAGAAGGTGAAAGACATTATCTAAATAAAAAATGGTAAAACTTTAATTATGTGGAAATTTTTTATAAAGATCCCTTCAACATGGAAATGACTATGATTCTGTTACGACAAAACATAACTCACAAGAGGAACATAGGTGACATATGTGGTTGGTTTCATACAAGAAAAATATACAATTATGAAAAAACATGTAAACATGGTAAGAGATATAATCATATAATAAGAATTTGAAAATATGGGTAAGACATGATTGTGATAGTACAAATAACATGAGGAAACAAGGTATCCTAATATTTTCCCCAATGATAGAAAATAACAAGATAATGATATTTGTAAATAATAGATAAGGATCATGTAAGTATAATAAAGATGTAGAATATAAGATGATAATGATCATAATATATAAGCATGTGATCATAAGATAAATAAAATTGAAACATAAACATGGTATCAAAAGATATTATTGTGATAAATATATGGAAACATGTAAATACCATAAACATATAAAATGTAAAAATTGAGAACACCCCACAACGCAACGGTAAGTTGCGAGCCTTTCATTTGGGAGGTCTTGGGTCAAGTCTTCTTGAGCCCCATGTTGATCTTGGCTTCAGCCTATTACCCATCAAAAAAAAAAATGTAAAAATTGTATAATATAAAACATTTAGATAAGAGTGATATCATAAGTATCTATAAGTGCTAGAAAAAATATAGTGAGAATGGCATCTACATAGCATCATAAATAATTAACACCATAAACATGGAAAACAAATCTTTTTAATAAAAATCATGGATATGTAGCATCCAAGAAAATATGAGCTAATAATAAAATTGAAAAGAAATAAATGCTAGACAAAAAAACATAAGTATATATTGTAGACACCCAAATATGGACATTCTTGAAAGTTCATATTTAACACTAATTATTCCTCCATTAATTAAGTCATTCTTTAATTATTTAATTAATTGTATTTATTCTTCTAAAAACCTACCTTTTAATCATTTCCTCAATATTATTTAAACAATTAATATTATTTAATTAATTAACCTTTAATTTATTGGTCTTTATTAGTTAATTAAATTAAATTTCTAAATCCTCATAATTTAAATAATTATTTAAATTAAGTAATTAATTCCTCCAAATTAATTTAATTTCATCCATGTTTTATTTCATTTAATTTCTAATTCATTTCATCTTAATTTCAATCTAATTTCATCCATTTCGTAAATTGAATTTTCAATTGAATTTAAATCTTCAAAAAATCAGAAAAATCAAAACATCTCCAAATTATTAAATTTTGAAAATTAAAAATATGCATAAATCGAAAAATGTATAATATCTTAGAATTTGGAAATAAACAATTTCTAAAAATCTAATCATCTTCTCAAAAATCCAAAAATTAAAAATTATTTATTTTCTCAAAATTGCATTTTGAAAACAAATATCTTCTAAAAATTAAAAAAAATCTCTTCAATCTTTATTTCATGCTTTATTTCCTAAAAGAACACTCTTCTTTTGAGTTTGAATTGGAAATAAATCTACATTTTTGGAAGGTTACCCAAAATCTTCTTGTCTGTAATTATCTCAACCATTTAATTTTTTTTTCTCAAATCATTCTCAATCATCCATTGATTTCTGAAAATCTATATAAATCCTCTTCAACCCCATATGAAGGATCATGATTTACGAATATACAAAAGACCAAAACATAAGAAAGAAAAAGTAATTGCAAAATACTTGTAAGTAAATCACAAGAATAGTCAAGTTTTCAAGCACTAAAATTAGAGAGATCACCACTTAATAGATTATCATAATCCCAACATGTAACATCGAGTTCTCCTCCCCTACCCCTTCTCCCCAAGTTAATGGATTTTATCTTGATAATAAGTGTTGCTCTATGTGAAAATACTAGTAATGGATTTAATTGTTGAGATGTATTTTTATATCCATTTTTCTTGCTCCTTTTAAGGTAAATCTATAAAGAGATTTTATATTTTCTTAACCATAATATTTTCCTAGGTACTCATAAAGAAGTGGCATTTCTATAATGAAATTTGGGGTTATCATACACAATGCCTTTGTTTTTCTCTTGCTTTCTTGCTACATTTGTAATTTTCTCTTTGTAATCCACAATGCCTTTGGAATCCACATGCATCACGAATTTTGTGCTTATTGTATTCTATGTATTTTATCTTCGTAATTTCTAAAATGAGAGTAAACACATTGCTTCATGGTTCTTGCTCATATTTATTATTTATCATTCTTTTACTTGAATTCTATATATATCATGTACACCGTGATTTTTTTTCATATTGAGAATCTTCACAAATGTATATAAAGTGAAATGAATCAAATGAAACAATGGATTATATGGAGATTTATTGAATTTAACTAGTCTTTCTTCATGAACAAAAACACATTGAAGTGGAAAGGAGGGAGTGGATTTACAAATTTATTCAAAATATATTCATGTTCTAAGAAGCAATAGATTGTTAGGAAATCATGCATAATACCCAAAACATTTAATCCATTTCCTAGAGAGAAAAAACATGAATACAAGCTTGCATAATCATAATGCATAGATCAAATAGAGAAGCCACAAGATAACACAATATATATGCCTTTGGAAAACCCTCTAAGAAAAAAATTGAACCTCCATAAGAATCCATACTCCATCTATAATTCATCAATAAAATAATGTATGCACTATAAAGTTACAATAAACACTTTTAAAACACCAAGCCTCACTAGTGCATCATCCATGCATATCCAAACATGAATTGACACTTCAAATGTCCTACTTCACATATAACTATGTACATCTATGTTATACTTTTGTATTCTTTCAATGTCAATTTTAATATTTTTGGTCATTTTTTTTCTCTGTTTAGATTCTTTTTATTTATATATCATGTCCATTAATCATATTTTTATCCTCTTTGTTTTTCTTTTTGATTTGTATGTTATTGTTCATATATTTTATCATTATTTTTGCCATTCTTCTCATTATTCAATTATGTGTATGTGTGTGTGTTTGTGTGTGTGTTTGTGTTTGTGTGTATGTGTATGTGTATGTGTATGTGTATGTGTATGTGTATGTGTATGTGTATGTGTATATATGGATATATATGTATGTATATATATGTGTATATATGTGTGTGTGTATATATGTATATATGTATATTATATGTGTGTGTTTGTGTGCGCGTGTGTGTGTGTGTATGTGTGTGTGTGTGTGTGTGTGTGTGTGTGTGTGTGTGTGTGTGTGTGTGTGTGTGTGTGTGTGTGTCTATATAAAATTAGTCCTTATATCTTTCATATATTTTGGTGTTCTTTTATTGTCATATTTATATTGTATATACTCTTATTTTTATTCTTTTTTTAATTAAGTATAAGGAAAGAAACAATAGCTACATATTGGAATGAATCTATGATCAACTAGTAATACAAAAAAATATGGCTCCAACATGGAAGGGAAGCCTTATGGATAGTATCAGAGTTTGAGTGAGCTATTACATTACAACTTTAAAAGGAAATATCTCATGCAAACTTGTAGATGGCATTCCAAATGTGCCAAAAAAAAGGAAAGAGGATAGATGGTATCGAGTAGCTATCCAAGAAGTCCATCCCAAGGGGCCTTCACACCACTTGAGGATCATTCTGTTGGCTTTGTGGTGACTGATCAGGGAAGTACTTTACAGTTTTCACTTGTCAAGCATTTTTGAGTTGACACATCAAACATTTCCCTAGGTTGACTTGTCAAGCTTTTTCCTAGTTTGACTTGTCAAGTATTTTAGGGTTAACTTGTTAACCAACATAAGTCTTGTTATATTGGCTTAGGGTTATGGATTTCATCATGGATGGATATTTTATGTAGCTTATTATGGTGATATTGAGCTGTAAGGGATTGCAGATTGTAATCAGGTTGTAATCACTGGATAATAATATTGGACTCGCTATTGGTGGACATAGCCCAGGGATTGGGTGAACCATGTTAAATCTTTATGTCTTGTGTTCTCTTCTATATGGTTTTTTTTTTTTTGATATTGGTTATATCTACATGTAACTGTTATTTATGTCTTATTAATCCTAACAAGTGGTATCAGAGCGAGGTTGTTGTTTAGTTATCCTCTGTAGGAAGATCTTGAGGTTTAGTGGGAGCCTCACAATTGAGTGGAAGCAATGGAAGATGAGGGTATGCTAAAGGTTGAAAAGTTTAATGGGAAAAACTTTTAGTTATGGGAAATGCAAATGGAAGACTATCTCTATCAGAAGGATCTATGGCAACCATTGGAAGGAAAAGCCAAGACACTGACAAGCATTTTTTATGAGGACTGGGATATTCTTGATAGAAATACTCTTGGTAGTATTTGATTATTCCTAGCACAATCAGTGACATTCAATATTACCTCAGTAAAGACAACTGAAGATTTGATGAAAACCCTAGCGAAGTTGTATGAAAAGCCCTCCGCTTCAAATAAGGTATTTCTCATGAAACATTTGTTTAATATGAAAATGGTGAAAGGTGGGTCAGTTGTTGATCATTTAAATGAGTTTAATATAGTTACTAGTCAATTAACTTATGTTAATGTTATTTTTTATGAAGAAGTCAGGGCTCTCTTAATTTTGTGTTCTTTTCCTGAAAGCTGGAATGGCTTGGTAATGGATGTTAGTAACTCTATTTCTGGTTCTAATACCCTAAAATATAATGATGTTATTGGTGTTATTCTGAGTGAGGAAATTCATAGGAAAAGCTCAAGTGGATCCACATCAGGTAGTGTCTTAAATGCACAAAGTAGAGGTAGAACCAATGAGAGAGGAAATAACTCTGGAAATCATGAGAAATCAAGAGAAAAATTAAAGAGAAAGAGGTTTGAATCCAAAGGGCCAAATGATTGTTGGTACTATGGAAAACTAGGTCATAAGAAGAAAGATTGTTGGTCTCAAAAGAATAAAGAAGGAGACAAACAAGAAGGTAACAAGGAGGTAAATGTGGTAGGTAATAAATTTGAAGAGGATGCTTTGATTCTTTCTTTAGAAAGTATTGATGATTCGTGGGTTTGGGGCTTCATTTCATGTTACACCCCATAGAGGTTACTTTCTTGATTATGTCCAAGGGGATTTTGGGAAAGTTTATTTGGGTGATAATGAACCCTATCAGATAGTTGGAAAGGTAAAAATTAAGATTAAGTTGCAGAATAGGAATTATTGGCTACTACAAGAGGTAAGACATGTTCCAAGGCTGAGTAGGAATTTAATTTCAGCAGGGCAACTGGGTGATGAGGGTTGCACAGTTACTTTTAATGATAAAAATTGGAAGGTTTCAAAAGGTTCCTTAGTAGTAGAAAAAGGTGTGAAAGTAGGCACCTTGTATCTTTGTACAGATCATACTATTCCTTCTACTTTAGTTGTTTCATAAGATAATGAATGTTTAGGAACAGTGGCTACAGTTGAGCAGGAAGAATGTCAAACTATTGCTGTAGGTTCTGACACAGCACTCTGGCACAACAGACTCAGGCACATGAGTGAAAAAGGTATGAAATTACTTCATTCAAAGAAAGTTTTACCTGGTCTAAAATGTGTCAATATGGATTTCTATGAAAGTTGTGTTTATGGAAAGCAAAAGAGAGTTAGTTTTGTAAAGAGTGGGAAGGAAAAGAAAAATGAGAGATTAGAGCTTGTGCATATAGATGTATGGGGACCAAATTAGGTATCTTCCCTTGGTGGCTCTTTGTATTATGTTACATTTATAGATGATGCAACAAGAAAAGTATGGATTTATTTTCTTAAACAGAAATCTGATGTATTTCAAACTTTTAAGAAATGGAAATGCTTAGTTAAGAATGAGACTGGTAAAAGGTTAAAATGTCTCAGATCTAATAATGGTGGTGAGTATTGCAGCACATAATTTGAAGATTATTGTTCCTCTAATGGTATTCGTAAGCAAAAAACTATACCAAGGGCTCCACAAGAAAATGGAGTGGCTGAAAGCATGAACAAGACAATAATAGAGCGTGCAAGGAGTACAAGGTTGCATGCTAGGCTGTCATTAAACATGTGGGAAGAGGCTTTAAACACTTCTATTTATTTAATCAATAGAGGCCCCTCTACTCCTTTGGGTTGTGATATTCCAGAGGAAGCATGGAGTGGTAAAAAGGTGAGTTATTCTTTTCTCAAAACCTTCGATTGTGAAGCTTTTCCACATATAGATTCTGAAAATAGAACCAAGCTAGAAGCTAAGTCAAAGAAATGTGTATTTTTTGGATATGACATTGATGAATTTGGTTATAGGCTTTGGGATTTTGAAAATCATAAAATTGTAAGAAGCATGGATGTCATATTCAATGAGAAAGTATTGTAAAAAGATTTGTTGCAGCAACATGAGAAGAAAGAAAATTATTATGTAGTACTGGATGATACTCCAAAAGATGATGTTCCAATAGTTCCTTATGCTCCGCAACAATAGAAACAAAAAATACCACACAACCCAGTGAATGTTAGATGGTCAACAAGGCTAAGTAGACCTCCAAAAAGATTCTATCCCTCGTATTCTATTTTGTTAACAAATGTTGGTGAACCTGAATATTATAATGAAGCTGTGCAGGTGGATACAAAACTTCAATGGGAGTCTACAATGATAGAGGAAATGGACTCCTTGCTAAAAAATAAAACTTGGGATTTATATAAGTTACCTGCAAGTAAAAGGGCTTTACAAAATAAATGGGTTTACAAGTTGAAAGAAGAGGATGGAGGTAAGAAAAGATTTAAAGCTAGATTGGTTGTAAAAGGATTTGCACAGAAAAAGGGCATTGATTTTGATGAGATATTTTCTCTAGTTGTTAAAATGACCTCTATGATGAACTACAACTTATTTAGAACTCAATTGAATATGAGTGATTAGAGACCACTGAGTTGCTGATTAGATATGTAAGCTAATTAAATCAATAATATGTTGTCATTGATGTCAACTAGTTTTGACAGCACTTATCTTGTAAGTTACAATACCTAAACATCTATAGAAAGGAGAAAAAGAGATGAAGAAAAGATATATCTACATTGAGGAAAATGGATATGATAGATGAGGATAAGGAATATATTGGGTAACGTATTGATGAGTCTATGACCTTATGTTATTGACTTGATTATGTTGCATTCGTCTATGATGAAGAAAAGAGGAAAATGACACAAGGTAGTGTGGTCAGTTGATAAAGCATTTCAGTATACATCAAGCAGTGTAGTGTATACCGAGCACAGTATAAACTGAGCTTGTGTTCACCGATGCATTTCTTTGTTAACCAAGCTGGAACAAAAGAACTAAATGATCAATTTAGCTGATAAGGATTGATGAGCTAGAAAGCACCTCGTAATCAGTGTGAAAGATAAAGTTTGTTACGAAGATCAACGACTAACAAAAATCAAAGAAGATCTAAAGGATGGAAACAAAACATGTTACTGACACATCATCTGAGGAAGGTTTAAGTGGAAAAATGGACGAAAGAGAATAAGCGGCAAAATCTGATGGATGAGAAGAAAATGGTTTACATGTCTATTTAAGAGACTAGGGTTTATTTATGAAACTTATGCCAGAAGAAGGAGATTGCATAGATATCATGTGAACAAGCTTCATGCATGCCTGATCATATTGGTTAAAGTAGAACTGAACTACAGAGATTACCGAGTGTCAGAAAGCTATTACCAAGAGATAGTAAGTTATTGAATATTGTTGAAACAGAATAGATATATTGATCAGAGGATTTGAATGAGCATAATATAGATCTGAACATTTGCAATTGAAGTTGTATTGTAATCAGATCATGTACTGTTATAGTTTAACCATTGTAATCAAATAAATCTCTTAGCCGAGTGGACTTGAAAGTCTTGTAATGTTATTCATAGAGTGTACATTTGTTATCCTGTCAACCCCATAGTGAATGCTGGTTGGACGATATCTGTTGGTCTAAAATCCTCTAACAAGGTCACACCTTACATTGTATTTTGTAACCTTTAACAAGGTTGGGTCTTCACTGACCTCACTTCAAAAGAGTGAACAATTTTTGGGTTGCTAGTCCCATGTGGTTTTTCCCTTAATAGGGTTTCCACGTTAAATCTTTTGTGTTATGTGTTCATTATGGTGATTGCTTGATTGTCATACTTTACATATTGCATATTGGATTTGATCGGTAATTACTTTAAGCTATTGACTGTTAATTGATAAAAGCACAAACAGAATAGTATTTTATGTTATCGAATTGTAGAAGTTTATGTAAATTGTTTTTGGATATACATTTTGTAGATGGGACTGTGGATAACTAATTCACCCCCTCTCAGTTATTCTAACAATTGGTATCAGAGCGTTGGTTTCTTGGAATAGAGTTTTAAGGACTTCAGCACAAAGATCTCAAAATGTATAAGAGGGAAGTGCCAAAGTTAAACAAGGATAACTTCACAATATGGAAAAGCAGGATGAAGCTTCATATATCTAGAATTGGGAATTCTTCTCTCACTCTAATGTAGAATGGCTACATTGCCCCGCCCACTAGACCTTTGACCCTTGATCAGTTAAGAGACAGACATGAACATAATGTCACTATGATGGATATTGTTGTTTCTCTGACAGATGCTAAATTTGAAGATATCAAAGGATGTACTATTGCTAAGGATATGTGGGATAAACATGCTCAAATTTATAGTGGTGATGTAAATGTAAAAAAGAGCCAAAGTTGAAAGCTTAAGAGGAAAATTTGATGATATGAAGATGAAAGAAGGTGAAAACATAGTACAGTACACAAATCAGATAAAAGAAGTTGTCAATGCAATAAGATGATATGATGGTGTTATTGATGAAGACACTGTGGTAAGAAAAATTCTTAGAACCTTATTACTAGTTTATGCAATCAAAATATCTACAATCCATGAAATGAGATCTGCACATGGTAATACTCTCACTCTTGACAATCTGATCGGTAAATTGACTACATTTGAGCTTAACAATTTTGATAATAGTGTTGTATCGACTGTTGAGTCTTCTTTCATGACTTCTCTAAAGATTGGTAAGTCTAGTAGTAAACATGATGATAATGATAGAAATATTGATGATGAACTTGATGAGCTTGAAGCTCTAATGGCCAGAAGATTGCCTAAAGGAAAAGGTGGATATAAGGGTAAGTTACCTTTAGCATGATTTAACTATAAAGAAGTTGGTCACATTGCTGCTATATGTCCAAACAGGAAGGAAGATGATAGAAACAAAGACCGATCTGGTGAAGGAAGCTATGGGAGAAGAGGCAACAAAAGTTACTGACACTACAACAGAGACAACCGAGACAATAATGACAAAGGTAAAAAGGCTTGTTACATTGCTGATGAAAATGATACTAACACTGATTCAGATGATGATGTAAAAGTTGTATTTATTGCGATGGAGGATGATTTTGAGGAAGAAGAAAAATAGGTAGAAACAACACTGATTTCTAAAGTTAATAAAAATGATACATGGATCATAGATAGTGGTTGTACACATCACATGACTGGTGATGATGAAAAATTTGATCATCTTGAGAAATACAATGGAGGATCTATTAAAATGGGTAATGACACACCTTGTATGGTAAAAGATAAAGGATCATTGATGATTAATGATAGAATAAAATGTGAAAATGCTTATTAGGTAGAAGGACTGAACTATAACTTGCTAAGTGTGGCACAACTAAACAATTTAGGTCACTGAGTTGCTTTTGAGAGCAAGAACGTAAAAATATTTGATGATGGAGGAGGACTTGTTGGAACAAGAGCACAAATGAAAGGTAATTTATTTTATCTTAACAATGATGAGTCTTCTTGTTTGATGATGAAAAATGAAGATGCTTGGCTATGACATAAAAGGTTATGTCATGTGAACTTTGATAAAATGATAAAGATCAGTAAAAAGAAAAAGGTTAGAAGTTTGCCTAACTTAATTAAGCCTAATCATGTTATGTGTCATCAATGTCAGAAAGGTAAAATGAAAAAATCTAGTTTCAAAAGCAAAGATTATTCAACAAAGAAAATACTTGAGTTGGTTCATACCAACCTATGTGGTCCTATGAGAACTCAGAGTTATTATGGAGACAAATATTTCATTCTTTTTGTTGATGATTACACTAGATTAATGATAGTCATGTTCTTGAAAGAAAAATTAAAGGCATTTAAGATGTTCAAGTGGTATAAAGCAAAAGTAGAGAAAGAGACTGGTAAAGTATTGAAATGTTTAAGATCTGATAGAGGAGGTGAATTTATATCTGATGAATTTACTAACTTTTGTAATGAGCATGGTATTAAAAGATAGGTCTCTGCACTGAGGACACCTCAACAAAATGGCATTGCTGAAAGGAGGAATAGGTCAATTGTTGACTATGCAAGGACATTAATGATAGAAAAGAATATAGCTCAGACACACTAGAGAGAGGTTATCAGCACAACTATTTATGCTCTAAACCAAGTATAACTAAAGAAGGACACTAACAAGACACCCTATGAGTTATGGTTTGGACACAAACCCACTGTAAGTTATTTCAAGATTTTTGGAACTAAATGCTTTATTTTGAAAGATAAAAAATGGGAAGTTTGACTAAAAAGGTGATGAAGGGATATTTCTTGGATATTCCAGTAAAAGAAAAGCATACAAGTGTCTAAATAGAGTTACAAATAAAATGATTGAAAGTACTAATGTTCGGGTTGATAAGTTTGATGATAAGAATGCAGAAGAAATAAGAAAAGAACCAGAAGACTATGATAGATTCACTTATATTGAACAACCAAAATATCTACCGAAGTTGCAGACTATGATAGTTGGTCAATAGGAAAACAATACCGAGGAACATGAAAGAGAAATCGACAAGCAAGAAGGACCTACTAAGAAAGCAAATAAACTTGCATAGGATTAACAACAGAGAAGATATCAAGTACTAGTGAGATTTTTCAGGAGACATCATCCTAAGACACAAATAATTGGAGACAGATAAGCTAGCATGATGACAAGGAGTAAAATGAGACAAGGTACATGTCTAGTTTGTGAATATGAACCAAAGAATGTAAAAGTTGCATTATAAAATGATGAATGGGTTAATGCAATGAAAGAGGAAATAGAACAAATAGAGAAGAACAAAACCTAGAGTTCAGTACCCAAACCTAAAGATAAGAATGTTATCGGTACTAAGTGGATATTCAGAAACAAGTTGAATGAAAATGGAGAGGTAACAAGAAATAAAGCTAGACTGGTAAACAAGGGATATGCACAGGAGGAAGGAATAGATTATGGTGAAACTTTTGCACCTATTTCTAGATTAGAAGGAGTCAGAATGTTACTTGCATATGCTGCAAACAAGAAGTTCAAGGTTTACCAAATGGATGTTAAATCAACATTTTTGAATGGGATACTTGAAGAAGAATTCTACATAGAACAACCAGAAGGGTTCGTTGATCCAAAAAAAAAAGATATGGTATGTAGATTACATAAAGCTTTATATGGTTTGAAGGAAGCACTGAGATCCTAGTATGAAAGGCTGCATAATTATTTTTTGAGTATTGGATTTGTTAGAACAAGTGAGAATAGCAATCTGTATATGAAAGGAAATTCAGATGATACTATCTTGATTGCTGAAATATTTGTGGATGACATAATATTTGGAGGACAAGATCACATCTGTAAATCATTTTCTGATGAAATGAGAAAAGAGTTTGAAATCTCTATGTTTGGAGAGATTAAGTTCTTTCTAGGTTTACAAGTGATTCAGCAGAATGATGGTATATTCATCATACAATATAAATACATAAAGGAAGTATTGAAGACATTTGGCATGGAAGATGCAAAACCTGTTGGAACATCGGTGGCTACTGGATGTAAACTGACTAAGGAAGATGGAACTACTGAGGTAAACCAGACACTGTACCGATCAATGATTGGTAAGTTAATGTATGTAGTTCATAGTAGACCAGATATAGCACATGTTGTTGGGATAGTTGCTAGATTTTTTGCAAATCCTAGGGAGTCACACATGGTTGCTACAAAGAGAATCCTAAGATACCTGAAGAAAACTGAAGACTATGGATTATGGTATCCTAAGGAAGAAAAATTTGAACTTAAAGTCTACACCAATGATGATTGGACTAGAAATGTGGATGATAGAAAGAGTGCCACCGAAGGAGCATTTTTCTTTGGTGAAAAACTTGTTACATGGACAAGTAAGAAACAGTCTTGTATTTCTTAGTCTATAGCCGAAGTAGAGTATGTTGTTGCTACTACAAACTATTCAAATATTGCATATATCAAGCAAGTGTTGGAAGGTATTGTGACAACACTAGTGCAATTAATATTTCAAAGAATCTAGTGATGCACTCTAAAACAAAGCACATATCTATTAAGTATCACTATTTGAGAGAACAAGTACAGGAGAAGCAAGTCAAATTAGAATTTGTTACATCTAAAGAACAACTTGCAGAAATATTTACAAAGCCTCTACTGAAGGATACATATGAATACTTGGGGTCTGTCCCCTATCTACCGGTCACTAATGTGATCTAGAGGTTGCATCAGCCTAATCTTATCAGAATATGATTCATGTTGATGCAGCAGAGTTCACACTTTGGATTTCTATCTAAGGTTGTGAAAGGTTTGAAGAACTAGAACAGATTATCATATCAATATACAGAGATACAAAGAATGCACCGGACAATGGATAGTTACATGGCTACTACAGAGTTGTATGTTTATGTGTTTCTTTGGCATTGTTGTCAAAGGGAGAGATAAATAATATGAAACAATGAAACAATATAGAACCGAGAAGAACACTGAAACATCTATCTAAGGGAGAGATCTAAAAGTAAGAAAGAGCATTGAAGATCAGTTACTGAGAATAGTAGAAAGAATCTAAGAGCTGAAAAGATCATATCTGCAGAAGATAGTCTACACTTGAAATGTTGTTAAGTAACATAGTGATTAAACATATTAAGCTAGGGAGAGCTTACACCGAGTCACAACATTTATTCACAAAGTTGTAGAATATATGTTTGGTATGTGTTTGGCATATTTCATATTTCTTATGTTGCCATCAATGCCAAAGGGAGAGATTGATGAGCTACAAATAATTTAGAACCTAATTGAAGATTAGTGATTAGAGATCACCAAGTTGCTGATTAGATATGTAAGATGATTAAATCATTAATAAGTTGTCATTGATGTCAACTAGTTTTGACAATACTTATCTTGTAAGTTACAATACCTAAACATCTGTAGAAAGGAGAAAAAGAGATGAAGAATAGATATATCTATATTGAGGAAGATGGATATGATAGATGAGGATAAGGAATACATTGGGTAACTTATTGATGAGTCTATGACCTTATGTTATTGACTTGATTATGTTGCATTCATCTATGATGAAGAAAAGAGAAAAATGACACAAGGTAGTGTGGTCGGTTGATAAAACATTCTAGTATACACCGAGCAATGTAGTGTATACTGAGAACAGTATAAACTAAGCTTGTGTTCACTGACATATTTCTTTGTTAACCAAGCTCGAACAAAAGAACTAAATGATCAGTTTAGCTACTAAGGATTGATGAGCTAGAAAGCACCTCGTGATCAGTGTGAAAGATAAAGTTTGTTACAAAGATCAAAGGCTAACAAAATTCAAAGAAGATCTAAAGGATGGAAACAAAATGTGTTACTGACACACATCCGAGGAAGGTTTAAGTGGAAAAATGGATGAAGGAGAATAAGCGGCAAAATCTGATGGATGAGAAGAAAATAGTTTACATGTTTATTTAAGAGACTAGGGTTTCTTTATGAAACTTATGCTGGAAAAAGGAGACTATAGATATATCACGTGAACAAGCTTCATGCATGCCTAATGAGACTATTAAAGTAGAACCAAACTGCAGAGATTACCGAGCACCATAAAGCTACAACCGGGAGATAGTAAGTTACTAAATATTGTTCAAATAGAATAGATATATTGATCAGAGGATTTGAATGAGCATAATATAGATCTGAATATCTACAATTGAAGTTGTATTGTAATCAGATCATGTACTGTTATAGTTTAACCATTATAATCAGATAAATCTCTTAACCGTGTCGACTTGAAAGTCTTGTAATGTCATTCATAGAGTGTACATTTGTTATCCTGTCAACCCCATAGTGAATGCTGGTTGGACAATAACTGTTGGTCTAAAATCCTTTAACAAGGTCACACCTTACAGTGTGTTTTGTAGCCTTTAATAGGGTTGGGTCTTCACTGACCTCACTTTAGAAGAGTGAACAATTTTTGGGTTGCCGGTCCCATGTGGTTTTTCCCTTAACAGGGTTTCCACGTTGAATCTTTTTTGTTATGTGTTCATTGTGGTGACTATTTGATTGTCATAGTTTACATATTGCATATTGGATTTGATTGGTAATTACTTTAAGTTATTGACTCATAATCAGTAAAAGCACTGACATAATAGTATTTTATGTTACAGAGCTATAGAAGTTTAAGTAAATTGTTTTTGGATATACATTTTGTAGTTGGGACTATGGATAACTGATTCACCCCCCTCTCAGTTATTCTAAAATTCTATTCGTACTATTTTAAGTATTGTGGCTGTTGAAGATTTGCATTTAGAGCAGCTTGATGTTAAAACAACTTTTCTTCATGGTGATTTGGATGAAGAAATATATATGGTACATCCACAAGGATTTGAGGTCAAGGATAAGGAGAATCTAGTGTGCAGATTGTAGAAAAGTTTATATGGCTTGAAGCAAGCCCCTCGGAAATGGTATATTAAATTTGACACTTTTATGAAAGAGCATGGATACACTCGATGTCATTTTGACCATTGTGTTTATTTTAAGAGGTTGGATGATGATAGCTACATTATTTTATGTTTATATGTTGATGATATGCTTGTAGCTGGGTCTAACATGGATCATATTAAGGGGTTAAAATAATAGTTATCATATTCTTTTTCTATGAAGGATTTGTGGGCAGCAAAACAAATCCTTGGTATGAAAATTTGCAAAGATAGGAAAAAATTAGAAATTGACTTCATCTCAAGTTGATTATATTGAGAAGGTGTTGCAACATTTCACTATGGAGAATGCCTAAGCTATCAGTACACCTTTGCCTGGTCATTTGAAATTTACTAAGGAGATGTTTCCTAAGACACTAGAAGAGGAGGCTAAAATGTCCAAGGTACCTTATGCTTCAGTTGTAGGAAGCTTAATGTATGCTATGGTATATAGTCAATCAGATATTGTACACACAGTGGGAGTCGTTAACCAATATATGAGTCATCCTGGAATTGAGCATTGGAATGCAATCAAATGGATTCTCAGATATTTGAGAGGTACTTCCAATAAGTGTTTACACTTTGGTGGATCTACTACTTCTGTACAAGGCTATTGTTAACAATGAATAGCTATGATTAGATAATTTTATATTAATATTCTATATTAATATATATATACTTGATAATATTACATATTTATGTATATCTAATATTATCAATATACTTATATATATATATATATATATATATTTAATAATATAACTAAGCCTTATATATATATCGATCTGCACTATTGATGTGATATGATATTATCATATCAATAATACATATTGTTAATATGTATTATTGATACGATAATACATACCAATTAATATCGACTGCTATACCAAGTACCGACTATGATATATATCGGATGCCATATTGACTGTTATGCATATCGGCCACCATACCGACTGTTATATATATATATCGGATATCGTATGCAATATGTTATATGATTGTTAATTCATATAACATACTGCACGGTATACATATCTTACAATATGTATATCATGCAGTATGTTACCCGTGGCTTATATAATACAAAAACATACGATACTGCACTTTACATATATCGTAGTTACAATATATGTAAAGTGCAGTCTTTAATATTCGATTATCGGTAAAGGTAATTTGTTATGAAAGGGCATCAGTATTGAAGGGACGTGACTCATTTATGAGTCACGTCTCCTTCTATGTGCAAAGACATATATATATTGATAAATATTTTTGTATTTGAGAGGAATTATATACAGCAGGTCTGAATAAGGATTATCATATACAAAAATCAAGAAAAATAATAATATAAAACTAAAGTTTATTGTAATTTCACATGGTATCAGAGCTAAGGTTCTGAAATTTAAAGAAATTTAATAAACTTAAGATATTATAAAATGGCAAACATGATCAGATTTGAGGACAGACTTGCAGGGGCTGATAACTTCCAATCATGGAAGATAAGAATCATAATGCTGCTAAAACAGAATAAAGTTGAAACTTTTATTAAACCAGACAAGGTTAAGCCAGAAGCGGAACCCGATCTATCAAATTGGAATGAAGGGAATGACAAAGCCATGAAGATAATTATCGATGGGGTCAGAGATCATATTGTACCAATCCTATCCAAATATGATAAGGCATATGAGATGTACAAGGCATTGGAGAAAACATATGAAATAAATAATGCTAGCAAGAAACTAGCTTTGAAAAGAGAAATGAACCAGATTAGTATGAATAAGAATGAGAAAATAAATGCATACTTTCTAAGGGTATCAGCATTAAGAGATCAACTTTCACTACTAGGCCATGAAATTGATGGAAAGGAACTAGCCTTAATTGCTCTAGATGGACTACCTGAATCTTGGGAAACCTTTGTTGCTGGTATAAGTGCTAGATCCAAGTTTCCAAAATTTGATCGATTAAGAACAGATTGTCTTCAAGAAGAATCAAGGTTAGATAAAAGAGGATTAAATAAAAAGATCAATGATGAAGAAAATCATGCACTAAATGTAAATACTCACAAGAAGAAGAAATTCAAACATTTCAGAAAGAAGAAATTCAAACATTTCAGAAAGAAGAAATTCAATACAGAGTATCCCAAAAGAGACCTATCTCATGTTAAATGCTTTAGGTGTGGCAAACCCGGACATGTTGTAACAAATTGTCCTTACAAGAATCATCAAGCCTCTTTTACCAAATCCAAGAAGAAGCCCAATGAAGAAATCAAGAAGGAGCAATTTGTACTCTACTTTGCACTCTCAAATCAAGTTCCAAACAAGAACATTTGGGTTATTGATAGCGGTTCCTCACGTCACATTACAGGGTTCAAAGAACTACTAGAAACCATGTCAGAAGAATCGGATGAAGAGGTAACCATTGGAGATGACTCCTCTTATCCAGTAAGAGGCATTGGGACATGCACAATCAAACTAAAGACCGGTATCTCAATTCAACTCATAGGAGTCCTATTTGTCCCAGGAATCAAGAGAAACCTTTTATCCATATCGGCACTTGAAGATAATGGGTATAGAGTAACTTTCATGGATGGCAAAGTAAAAGCATGGCCTAAAGGTTTAACCTTCAAACAAGCTAATACCATATGAAGAAGACAAGGGTGCTTATATGAATTAAATACTGATATAAATCAAGTCTTAGTAAATGACATTTCAAATTTAAATGAAGTATGGCATAGAAGATTAGGACATTTAAATTATAAAACTTTATCTTCTATGGAAAATTTGGTTAATGGATTACCAAAACTTAAACAATATCATTCTGGTGCATGTAAAGGGTGTGCACTAGGCAAAAACACAAAAGGAACATTTCAAATTAGTGTAAGCAGAACTAATGAGGTTTTAGAATTGATACATTCAGATTTATGTGGACCCATGTCTGTTTCTTCAATAGGAGGCTGCAAATACTATATAATCTTTGTTGATGACTTCTCACAAAAGACCTGGATTTACTTCCTTAAGTACAAAGAATCTAAGGGAGTACTAAGTTTAAAGACTTCAAATCTATTACTGAAAATCTATCTGGAAAGAAAATTAAAATTTTGAGAACAGACAATGGAAAAGAATACACATCTGAAATATTCAAACAATTTTGTAAAGAGGCTGGGATTAAGAGGGAGTACACCGTACCTTATAATCCACAACAAAATGGGGTAGCTGAAAGAAAGAATAGAACTATTATTGAGGCCACCAAAGCAATGCTTCTTGATCAAAACCTTGATACCTCTCTTTGGGCAGAAGCATCAAATACAGCTGTATACATACAAAATAGATGTCCACACTCACACATTGAAAATAAAACTCCTGAAGAAGCATTCACAGGGACAAAGCCTGATATAAGTAATCTTCGAATATTTGGATGTCCAGTCTACATTCATGTTCCTAAGGAAAAGAGAACAAAGTTAGAACCGTCTGGGAAGAAAGGTATCTTTGTAGGATATAGTGAAACCTCAAAAGCATATCGTATTTATATACCTGGGCAGAACCTTGTTGAATTAAGTAGAGATGTAATATTTGAGGAAGATACAGCTTGCTCTAAAAGTATAAATTCACAAGAGCAAGAGACTTTTGTTCCATCAAAAGAAAACACTTCACAAGAAACTCAAAAGGAGGACTCTGAGGAAGAAGAAAATGATGAAAATCTATCCACACTAGAAAATCCTAAGAAGAGACCACTTTGGGCCACTAAACTCATAGAAGAAGGAAAGACTCTTGGTGCTCCTCCAGGAACAGTCAGAGAAAGAAAAAGGCCTTCCATATTATCCAGCTATGCAGCACTCATGAGTGAACTCTCTAACTTAGAACCTACAAATGTATCTGATGCAATTCAACAACAAGTATGGAAGGATGCAATGATAGAAGAATATCAATCTATCATAAAGAATGATGTGTGGGATATTGTACCAAGACCAAAATCAAAATTTGTGGTATCATCTAAATGGTTATTCAAAATCAAACATGTCGCTGATGGTAGCATTGAAAAGTACAAAGCAAGATTTGTAGCAAGAGGCTTCTCTCAAAAGGAAGGGATTGACTATGAAGAAACATTTGCTCCTGTTGCACGTTACACATCTATTAGAACAGTTCTAGCCATTGCAGCTGCCAAAGGTTGGAAAGTTCATCAAATGGATGTTAAAACAGCCTTCTTAAATGGAAGTATTGAAGAAGAGGTATACTTAGAACAACCTGAAGGATTTGAGATTCATGATCCTAAAACACATGTATGTAAGTTGAAGAAAGCATTATATGGACTTAAACAAGCCCCCAGAGCTTGGTATGCTAGAATAGACAGCTATCTAACAAAGTTAGGATTTTCCAAAAATGATGCTGATCCAAATCTATACTTCAAGGTAAACAAAGGTGATATGTTGATAATCATATTATATGTTGATGATTTACTGATTACAGGGGAAGACTATTTGATTCAACAATGTAAGAAAGACTTAGCCAAAGAATTTGATATGAAGGACTTAGGTCTTCTACACTACTTTCTTGGTCTAGAAGTTTGGCAGAAATCAGACTGTATTATTTTGAATCAAGGCAAATATACCCTTGATATCTTGAAGAGATTTGGCATGTTGAATTGTAGACCCATGTCTTCACCCATGGAAATAAATTTTCATAAACTAAAGGAAGCAACATCAGAATCTCCTTCTGCAGATATCTCTTTATACAGACAATTAATAGGATCTCTAATGTTCTTAGGGAATACCAGACCTGACATTTGTTTCTCAGTAAACACATTAAGTCAGTTCATGTGTGATCCCAAAGAAATTCACTTTACTGCTGCTACACATGTATTGAGATATCTCCAAGGTACATTAAACTATGGACTCAAGTATGATAGAACAGAATTAAACCTTCATGGGTTCACTGATTCAGATTGGGCTGGAAGTGTGATTGATCGTAAAAGTACCTCAAGATGTTGTTTTAGCTTGGGATCAGCTATGGTGTCTTGGATCAGTAGAAAACAATCTTCAGTAGCTCAAAGCTCTACAGAGGCAGAGTACATTGCAGCTTCAATGGCAGCTAAAGAAGCAGTATGGCTTAGGAAACTACTCAGTGGACTATTTGGTAAAACTCTACCACCAACTACTATCTTCTGTGACAATCAAAGTTGTATCAAGTTATCAGTAAATCCTGTATTTCATGATAGATCAAAGCACATTGAGATTCCTTATCACTATGTTCGTGATATGGCAGAAAGAAAGGTACTCCAGTTGGAATATGTTTGTACAGGAAATCAAACTGCTGATATTCTCACCAAAGCTCTTCCAAAGGTGAAAGTTGATCACTTTAGGAAAACTCTTGGTATGATTGTAATATGATTTTATATATAATATATAAATGTTATTTTATGGGCTCATCCATCCTATGGACATTTCTAGAGGTGATGACTTCTTAGATAATGAACACTTGTATTTGATTACGAGATGACAATCTTGTAATGTGGTGTTGTTATGGTAAACAGATTATCTGTTAGTGCACATACCATAATGAGGTTATATAAAATATGATATAATGTTATATTTAATATATCCTTGTATCACTATTACTGTGATACAAAATAGGTATCAGTTGTTGATTCCTCATATCGTTGTGATATGGAAATAGGTATCAGTTGTTGATTCCTCATATCGTTGTGATATGGAAATAGGTATCAGTTGTTGATTCCTCATATCGTTGTGATATGGAAATAGGTATCAGTTGTTGATTCCTCATATCGTTGTGATATGGAAATAGGTATCAGTTGTTGATTCCTCATATCTTTAGGATATGGAAACTAGGTGTCACAATGCATGGTGATTCCTCATATCTTTAGGATATGGAAACTAGGTGTCACAATGCATGGTGATTCCTCATATCTTTATGATATGGAAACTAGGTGTCACAATGAATGGTGATTCCTCATTTCAAATGAAAATATGATGCTAACATAAAGTGAAAATTATCTTATCTAGCTAAGAGGGAGTGTTAACAATGAATAGCTATGATTAGATAATTTTATATTAATATTCTATATTAATATATATATACTTGATAATATTACATATTTATGTATATCTAATATTATCAATATACTTATATATATATATATATATATATATATATATATATATATATATATATATATATATATATATATATATATATATATATATATATATATATATATAACTAAGCCTTATATATATATCGATCTGCACTATTGATGTGATATGATATTATCATATCAATAATACATATTGTTAATATGTATTATTGATACGATAATACATACCAATTAATATCGACTGCTATACCAAGTACCGACTATGATATATATCGGATGCCATATTGACTGTTATGCATATCGGCCACCATACCGACTGTTATATATATATATATCGGATATCGTATGCAATATGTTATATGATTGTTAATTCATATAACATATTGCACGGTATACATATCTTACAATATGTATATCGTGCAGTATGTTACCCGTGGCTTATATAATACAAAAACATACGATACTGCACTTTACATATATCGTAGTTACAATATATGTAAAGTGCAGTCTTTAATATTCGATTATCGGTAAAGGTAATTTGTTATGAAAGGGCATCGGTATTGAAGGGACGTGACTCATTTATGAGTCACGTCTCCTTCTATGTGCAAAGACATATATATATTGATAAATATTTTTGTATTTGAGAGGAATTATATACAGCAGGTCTGAATAAGGATTATCATATACAAAAATCAAGAAAAATAATAATATAAAACTAAAGTTTATTGTAATTTCACAGCTATGTTGACTCAGATTTGGTAGGAGATATAGATAGCAAGTGAAGTACTACAAGCTATGTATTTACTATTTGTGGGACAATAGTGAGTTGGGTTTCTCGACTACAAAAGGTGGTTGCTTTATCCACTACAAAGGCAAAGTATGTTGCTAGTACAGAGGCAGCTAAGGAGATGATATGGCTTCAATTCTTTATGCAAGAATTGGGACATCCACAGACAATAATTTTTCTCTATACAAATTGCTAGAGTGCCATTCAGCTTGTGAAGAATTCTGCTTTGCACTCTAAGACAAAGACACATATAGTTGTGGTACCATTTCATTTGGTCAGTTTTGGATGATGGGCAGTTAAAGACGAAAAAGATACATACATATGATAATCTAGTAGATATGTTTACAAAGATAGTAACAAGGAAGAAGTTGAACTCTTGTTCAACTTCAGTTGGTCTACTAGACTAAACAAAATAAAGGAACAATTGAGTCCAGGGGTGACTGGATCCAGTAGGAGCTTCACAGGGGTAGTGGTTTAGCTACAAGATTAGTCTCCAAGTAGGAGATTGTTGTTTAGTGTGGATCCTGATCAGTCCCCAAAGTGGGAGATTGTTGGCTTTGTGGTGACTAATCAAGAAAGTGAATGTACACTTTGTCACTCGTCAAGCATTTTTGAGTTGACACGTCAAACATTTCCCTAGGTTGACTCGTCAAGCTTTTCCGTACGTTGACTCGTCAAGTATTTTAGGGGTTAACTTTTTAATTGACATAAGTCTTGTTATATTGGCTTAGGGTTAGGGATTTATTCAGGGATGGATGTTTTTTTGTAGCATCTTGCAATGATATTGAGCTCTAAGGGATTGTGGATTGTAATCAGGTTGTAATCACTGAATAATAATAATATTAGACTTGATGTGGGTGGACATAGCCCAGGGATTGGTGTGGACCACGTTAAATCTTTTTGTCTTGTGTTCTCTTCCATGTGGTTTATTGTTTTCTGATATTGGTTATATCTGCATGTGTAATTGTTATTTATGTCTTGTCAATCCTAACACTTTCCATTAGGCTCAAAGAAAGAAAATGGATCTGTCATTTATTCAGTGTTGGAAAGGGGGATCAACTAGAGGAGGATCAACTAATACAGGTTCATCATGAAGTGGATCATCTTGAGGAGTACTGTTTACAATAGCTTCTCATCATTATCTATCCTACCTCTCCCTAATCTGATCAAGCATCTTGTAGTACCTCGCCCCTAGTCCACTTTTATAATGTTATGATTATGTTAGGATGATAGGATTATAGGTAAGGAAATCATTGAGGCGTATGATTTTACTAACCCCATAATTGCATGTGTATGGTTGATGTGTTTTGTTTTATATTTCTATTTGATGTACCTAATGTGGGTTGAGGGACGGAGTTGTAGTTACTTGCTTGTGAGATCCACACGATCGACCGATCCCCGCCATTGTCTATTATATTTATATATGTATGTACATGTTTCATCTTGTGGTGACAGGTTGCAGGTATAGGGCATCGTCTTCCGTGAATTGATAGGAGTGAGCGTGCCCATAAACATTCATCTCAATGGTAAAGAGGGAGATAATACACAGACCCAAAACCCTAACCTAAGCCTAATTGTCCTAGGATTGGGACAAGTGTCAGTCTGACTACCTTACCCGAATTCACTTGGTGGCATGAATTCATGGATCCCATTCTTGAGTGTGTGATTGGGTTTGTTCAGTTTGTTTAATTTTATTGTGCTTGATTCAGTTGATTTATGATTTTATAGGTGATTTCATATGATTATCAATGTTAGGATTATAGTTGAATTTAATGATTTAATTATGTTCCTATGTTT